>JAOVVI020009177.1:0-13771 GCA_028571085.2 Nepenthes alata
TTTTATACGCCTAGAATTACGATCGGAGTTTTTGGGCGGAATACATAAGTGCCAGAGTTATCTTCTCGGCATGAGAATATCATATTTTTGAGTCGGTCAAGATTTTGCTAACATAGTATACTGGTTGCTACCCGTCGGACTGTTATTGAATTAGAATCAAGCTCAGTGCAGTGTCAGACACAGCAAGATACAAATATAGCCATTCGCCTTCTTGAGCGGAAGTCAGTAGTGGTGGGTTGGAGAGATACTTTAAACTCTCGGAACGTAGTTTCACATTTGGTCATCCACTGGAAACCGTTGGCCTTTGTTCACCTCAAAGCTTTGAAAAAAGGCAAGTACTTCTTAACCAATTTAGCTAAGAAAAGGGAGAGTGATGCTAGCCTCCTTGTTAGTTTTTGGACCTCTTTCACAGTTCAAGGCAGATTTATACCCAAGATTGTCTTGATCTTTTCAGGGTTTGCCACAATTCCTCGATGTGAAATAATGAAACCCAACAATTTTTTCGAGGTTACTCTAAACGTATACTTCGTTGGATTGAACTTCATTGATTAGATCACGAATATGGTCATTGATTGCCCTGCTCTTGACAAGTATATTGTCCACATATATTTTCATATTTTGTTCGATTTGGGCCTCGAATATTTTATTGACAAGCTGTTAATAAGTTGCATCGACATTCTTTAAATCGAAGGGTATAACTTTATAACAATATGTTTCTTAGTCAATTATGAATGCTATGTGTTCCTCGTCCTCCGGACTCATCTAAATCTTGTTGTAGCCTGAGTACGCATCGATGAAGCTGAATAATTTATGTTTGGATGTTAAGTCCACGAGAAACTCAATCCTCGATAATGGAAAGCTGTTCTTCGAACATGCTTTGTTGACGTTTGTGAAATTAACACACGTCCTCTACTTCCCTTTATTTTTCTTGACCATAACTACATTAGATAACCAGTCCGGATATTGAACTTCCTTAATGAATCCAGCGTTGAGCAATTTCTTCACCTCCTCACGAATGGCAATCAGTTTTTCAACCGAGTAATTCCTTCGCCTTTGCCGGATTGGCTTATGACCGAGATCTAGGACTAACTTATGGACCATTACTCTGATGGTCGCTAGCATGCCGCCTGGTGTCCACGCAAAGATGTCTGAATTTTGTTGGAGAAAATCGATAAGTTGACTTCGGAGGGGTTCGGATAGAGAACTTCCAATTTGTATGCACTTTTCTATATCATTAGGGTTCAAAGGGACTTGGTCTGTAGACTTCCCAGATTGAGCATGTAATAATGTTGTCTCAACACGGAAGTCAAGGTTCTCGATCGGTTAACTAAAGGGTGTCTAGGTGATCTGAGACAAGTAACATATCCGCTCGGTTACCTGATCATCAAGGACTTCTCAAATGTCGAACGGGGTCGGAAACTTTTTCTTCAAATACGGGATCAAATTCATTGTTCCAAACGTCGTTAAACAGGGACGTCCGAGAATAACATTGTAGACCGATGGGAGGTTTACTAGCAAGAAAGAAAGCATCTTGGTGGCTGTCATCGTATAGGTGCCTAGCGTAATTTCGAATTGGACGACCTCTTAGATAGGTAGCAGTTTGTTATCCAGTCCGTACAAGGGTCCATCGGTGGTCTTTAATTGACTTTTTTTAAGTTCTAATTTAAAGAACGCATCAAGATAAAGCAAATTCTTCGAATTTTCATTGTCAATAAATACTCATTTTAATTGGTAATCCGTGCTACCATTAGACACGAGTGCGGTTACAACCGAGAGATTAGAATGTGGGAAAGTTATATGTATCATGTCTTTATCACTAAAAGTAATGACATCATTCCTAAGTTTTACCTTTGATTTTTTGTGGCCAGCTGCCATTCTTAAGCTCTCTAGAATTTCATCCTGAACCAGATGCGTGGTGATCATGTTCACGACCGCAGTTGCTATTCGGTTTCTTAGCTGCTCGGCCTCATCTCCATCTGCTCCATCGGAAGTCTGTCTTGGTCTTTGTACAAAACGAGTGAGGTGTCCTTTCCTGGTCAACTCTTCAATTTTTTTTGCAGTGCCCTACAATCTTTAGTGATGTGACCCCCGTATCGATGGTAGTGACAATATTTTGACCGGTCACCTCCATCTGAATTTTTCAATGCCTTTAGCCATTTAAAGAATTTTTCTTTCCAAATCTGCATCAGGATATTGGTGCAGGAGTTATTTAGAGAAGTCAGATCCAGATGCCTGAACTCTCTTCGTGGTGTTGATTCGAACTTTTGTTGCTTCCTTGGTCCTCGGGGACCTATGTGGTCCCCGTTCTTCCTCTTTCCTTCCACCGTCTTTTGGTGGAACTGGTTCCATCGTTATGGCTGTTTTGCTTTATAGGCCTCCTCGACCGATATATAAACTCGAGCAATGGCCTCAACTTCTCTGAAAGTCTACGGGTCCTTGTGGGATAGATGTTTGAAGAAATTTCCAGGCTTCAACGCCGATATGAAAGCGCTGAGCTTCACCTCATCGGTGAGCTTGGGTATCTTCTTGGTCTCAGTTGTGAACCTAGCTAGGAACTTATTCAAACTTTCATTCAACCCTTGTTTAACTCAGGCCAGATGCTATGGTTGCTTTTCCTCCCTCCTGCTAGAGGCGAATTGGGATAAGAAACCGTCGGCCAAGTCCTGAAAAGATCTGTCGGAGTTTGGCCGACGGCGATAGAATCATGCTCGGGTGTCCCCTTTAAGAGTCAAGGGGAAGCATAGACACATTGCCGCGTCATTTAAGCCTTGGAAGCTTAGAAGAGTGTAGAAATTGTCTAGATGGTCCATAGAGTTAGTGCTTCCATCATACGGATCCAGGGATGGCATCTTGGACTTACGGGAGAGCAGATGGGTTTGGATCTTTATAGTGAATGGAGATCTCCGCGTGTCAGCGGCTCGCCCTCCGGCGTCTCCTCCGAAAACATGTTGCCATTTTTCAACTTTTTCCTCCATTTGAGGAGGGGTAGCCATTCTCTTCTCATTGAGGAAGATCCTCAATTCCGAATAGTTTTGCTGAGTCTGAGAGACTGGGCGGCTCACAACTCTCGAAGGGGCACGTCGTGCGAGGTTTAGCTTCCTGTGTGGGTTCCTGATTGTCCTGGGAATAACGAGGATTTCGCCTCTCAGGGTTATTCTCTTGGGTCCTGTAACTGAGAAGACCCTCCAATTGTATCAGGACTTTGTTGCTCGAGGTAGCTTTAGTTCCGAGATCTTCAGTCGGTCAGTCCTTATCTAATGGGCATTTTCTTCCCCTCCTTTGCTTGGAGGTTGCGGCTTTGGAGGTGGAAGATGGAGCCCTCTTCAATCGTTCATCAAGCTGGGTGCATATAGTTTGCACAGCTTTGGAAATGTCGTTCATTGTCAGTGAAAGTTCACATGAGGTGGCATGTCTGACCGAGGCAGTTACTTGTGCTCTTGTGTTCACCATGTTATTATTTAGATTGTGGTTATCAGACTTTTAGTTGTTGCCCCATGGTGGGCGCCAGTGGTGCATATGAGGATTCGGATTGTTGTACAAATAAAGAGGGCCAAAGTTGTCCGTCGAGTTTGGAGCAGTTTCGGTCTCCGTACGTCTTTAATTTAAATCCTGTGCAATACAAAATACCGTTAAAGGATTGGTGGGACTCACTCTCCGGTATATCTTCTTACGCTCACGTCAATATCTTTCTTATAAGAGAGGAAAGATAGAGGATGTTGGATTAAGTGTTCATGATTATGCTTATGGTTCGGGGATTTGCGCTCGTGTAAAAGCACCTTAATTTAAGAGAGAGAGAGAGTGCGCTCTTGGCGTCTTTTAATTACTTTTTCCTTGTCTGAAGTGCTGACCTCCTTTCCTGTTGGAAAGGAAGAGTTTTTATAAAAGTTGGGGGATGGTTGACTCCTTTTGTCAGCCGTTTAGGAAATTGATTGATGGATAAGTTTTAATCCAGCTAGTGGTTTTAACTAATGCCTGATGCTGTTACTTTGAGATAAGAATAGGAATCCATCCCGTCCGCTAGGTTGGTTCCATTTCCATCACAAGAGCAAATTTCTTAAGTGTCGGACGCATCCATTTAAATGGGCCGCGCAAGTGGTTTGGGTTGCTGGAGCTTGTGCCTTGGCTCAAATTTATTTTGGGCCAGTAGTTATAATACCCATCAAAATGATTTCTTAAATTTGATATTTATTTAAAATAAAAATATATTTATAAAAAAATTCATAATTCAGGTCAAGTCGGCTCGGCTCGAATCAATTACTTTAACCCATGACCGTACCTTGTTCAAAAAATAATCAGGCCTTCTTAATCATGTTCGTTTATAATGTTGATATATTTTAACTAAATCCTATAAAATTTTGGGTTCGTAAGATCAAATAAATTAGGTGATTTGATTTTAATTAAGTCTATCCGAACCAGCTAGTATATGTTGGAATATTATATCTTTAGGTAAGGGTAAAGAGTTATTATATTGTAATTTTTTAGTTAACTCTTATATGATTACTGTATATCAAATATTTAAAAATTTTCTATATCTGTTTACCCATTCAAATTGACTAATCAAACAATAGAATATTAATTCTAAACTATATTTTCACCTTATTTTATACTCTAAGAATAATTATTCTATTCTTATATTAATTTATTTTCGCAATCAAACATAGTGCAAGGGATGCTCCATTGGTATTTGTAAATAATAAAGTTATAAATTAAAGAGAAGCATGTTTTTTGTTTGGTGATGATGATAAATATTGTTCTTTGTTATGAGTATTTTGAGAATAATATTTTAAGATTATTAATAAATTTTATATTTTTTATGCATTTATGGTGTGTTGTGATTATTAATTATTTTTCTTTATGTCATTAGCTGAATTATGAGTTTGTGATTATTTTATAGTTTTGAGTGTTTCTTATCTTATTATAAGATAATAATTTATTGCCTTTAACAGCTATAATTTATTATGAGAATATTCTATATGCATATAAAATTGATGATGCCTCACTTCCATCAAGTTTGTGCCTAGGGGTGGGTAACGGAAGAATCAGCAGCAAAATTTGTGGTTCACATTTTGGTTTTGACTTTTGGTAGAACATGAAAATCGGTTCTGATTTCACTTCTGTAAGTAGGTACATTCTGGCTATGATAGAATCGAAATTAGAAGTGGAAGCCGAAATTCTTCTTTTAACTAATATAAATCCATACATTTAAATAATACTAGTAATTAGCATGATGAAAGCATCTTATAGAGGTTTAATATAATATATTTACTCATATCTTATAATTAAATGGTAAATTCAGCAACTTCATTGTTCCCATAGGATCAAATTAGTATGATTAATCTATTTATTAACTCAAAAATCATGTTCAATTTATACCATCATATATAAATATTAAACTAATTAAGTGACAATATATAGTAATATAATAATGAATGTTTTAATAGGCATATAGCAAATGTTAATTATGTGATAAATATTTAGAATTCATAAACATCTTAGCATGAAGCATAGGTGTTGGAGTAAAGATGTTTAGTATATGAGACCTAATGTATTTAGGTTTCGAGTCAAAACTTTGGACCAAGGAGCTTATGACTTAGAATTTCATACCCATTTATTGTTTTTTTTCTTGCTTGAAATACATATAAAAAACAAAATAGGTGAAATTCCATCAGAAATTCTGCTTCTAGTTCTACTTCCACTATTTTGCAAAATATGGTTCCGCATCCGTATTTGTATATAAGTTAGGTGGTAGCGGTTTAGTGGATTCAGAGGACAAAATAGCGGATGCAGTGTATGTATCCATAGATGAAAATATCGATATCGGTATTGGTCGAGGATAATATGCATCAATATTAGATATATTGAACGAAAGGGTTTTATGAAAATCATAAATTAATAAGGCCGTATCATCCGATATTTTAAATATCGTCTGATATAGAAACATAATATGATATTGTTACAGTATCGGGGGCCTCGATTCCGATACATATTGGCCGATATTTTCTTCCATGCTTCTATTACATTAATGTTCTTAAGAAACTTGCTTGGTTCAGAAGCACATCCTAAGTGATGAATACATTGCAAATTATGTATACAGAGGATGCACCCAACGGCTCTTTTTGCATTTTTTGGCCGTGATGCTTTGGAGGTCACCTTAGAGTAGAATTTTACCCTTCCCTTGAAATCCTTGCTGTTTCCATTTTCTCGGAAGGCTAGGAAGCTTTCATCCAGTTGGCGATATCCAAAGGAAATTGTGGTTGGACTGCAACAATTCTGGTGTATTTTTAGAGCCTGTTTGGTTCTAGAAAATTTTGAAGGAAAGAAAAAAATATATAAAGGAAAATATTTTCTTATATATGGTTTCCAAAGAAAAATACAATGGAAAATATGGGAAATCGTATATTAAGGTTCTGCGGCAATTTTTCTTTTGTTTTCTCTTGACTATCAAACAAATTAAATACTTTCATTTCAAAATTATTTTTTCCCGTGAGAATTCTATCCATATCTAAACAAAGAAATATAATATATATGTTTTTATTTTCTTAGTTGTTTCTTTCCTTCAAGTTTTTTAAGAACCAAACAACCCTTTAAGAAATTATAGCATTCTTCCAATGCTCTCTCTCATTCACCTTTTCATTTTTGGAACTTCTTGTACTTCACCTCTTGATTTCATATGCTCAACTACTTATTGCTGATTGCAACCAATTTTTTGTGGCATTTGTTACTGCTACCTGTCAGATATTGTCTCTGTAAAAGCAATTATCGCCTCTCATGTTTTTAGGGTTATTATTATCTGTTACTGCTCTTTTAAGTAAAGGTAAAAGCAGAGGTGGGGTGAAGGGCCGAACAAAAAAATTCAAACTGCTCAAACCTTGTTAAACTGAATCGCAAATGACAATTTAGAATATGTGCGGTTTAGGTACGGTTTGATTTTTATCCAAACCGCATTTTCAGTTTACTTGCAGCTCAAGAACTCAAACCGAACTTGCTGTACACATGCACATAATGTAGAATTTTTTATTGTAACTAAAAATTTATTTGTCATACTTATTTCTTCTGTGCTTTTAGATCAACTTTTAACACAAGTTGTTGAATTTGTGATTCTTTCAATATTTTATTGTCAACTAAATTGTTAGATATTCATATCTGCTATCAACAAAGGCTATATTTCAAGCAAATTTAAATTCCTTAGTTACATTATTTGACACATATGTTATTATCATGTTAATATTGGTGCTTATTTATTTTTGATTTTTGTGTATAATATATTAATTAAACAAATGATTTTTGAACTAATTAACTTTAGTATTACAAATTGCATAAACTGCCCTTTGGACGGTTTGGTTTTGTTTGATATTAATCTAATCCGTAGTTTGCATTTTGGCTTCAAATTATTCTCCAATGCATACCAAACAGATTTATGTTCAACCCGATGTGGAGGGGGGATGGTTACTTGGTTTTTTATACCATTTTAATCCAAGAAAGTAAACAGAATATCTGATGTGACAAATATTTACTTATTTTTTAACACTTTTCTGAAGAAGTAGTTGTGTTCAATAGTTGGATGTTGGTGACATTTTCGTTTCTTATGTATCAAGCGTGACAGGGGCTGGAGAACCTTCAAAAGACCTGGTGTCAATGCTTTCTTGGAACATCTAGCTCAATTTTACGAAATCGTTGTATATTCTGATGAATTGAGTATGGTAATTTTTATTGTGCATGCCCTTATTCACCGTGCTTTTCCACTGATGATGTCTTTACTGACAACAAATTTGACCTTTGATCGACTTGAGCAGTATGTTGATCCTGTTATTGAGAGATTAGATCAGAAGCAGTGTATACGTTATCGGCTCTCAAGATCTGCAACTAAATATCAAGATGGGAAACATTATAGAGTAAGCTTGTTGGCTTATATCAGCTGTCGTATTTGGTTAAATTCTCTTGTTTCTTGTGTTATGGATGCGAAGATGGCTGAAAATATGTGACTTATCTTATAGTATTAGGTTTTTCTGTTTGTTGTATTGATTTCCCCCCCTAATTCTGTATTTTCCTATTCTGTTGTCATTATCCTTGTAATATTTATTTGCCTATTGAGTAATCTAGGAGTTATTAAGTCATGTTCCTAACTTCATTGGAATGAAATAATATGGATAAAAAATCGGTATTGATATTGGTCATAGTCATATTTTATCGAACATGTTGGAGTAAACGTATTAGTATCGGATATATTGAAAAAAAAAAATCTAAGAACTATAAAATGATCGGGCCACATTAGCCAATGTATAGAGAAATTGTCGCACTGTTGGATAATATCGGTATTGGGGCCCCAATACTTGCATATAAAAGGAAAACGGCCTGTAGTTTTTGTCATCCCAATTATATTGAAAATAGTTTGAGTACGGCTCCACCGAATCCATGTTAAAATTAAAGAGATTTCTAATATTTTCCCAATGCAAAGTTACATTGTTTCATCAATTGGGCTTCTAGGTGTGGATCTGCCATTGTGACCTATGCTGAGGATTTTTTTTTCCTTTTCTATTTTTCTTTCTAGTGTTTTGTGGTTTGGGCATCAGATGCCGGTAAGGGAGGGATCACACCCGCATTTCAATGTAGATTCATGCCTTAAGATGAATACCTATTCTCAATGCATGTTTTACTATTGCTAATGTAACACTATGATGACTCAGTGATACATTCTAAAGCCTATGTCTGAATAGGGATTTGAAAGAAGTTGTACAGTATCCGTCTTAAATATGATTCTTGAATCTTGATAATATCAGGAGATTATGGCCCTTTATGAATTTGCAATGTGTTTTAAAAAAAACTCTTTAATATGACTCTTCTTATCCGTATAATTCGGTAGGGGAACACTTGTTATCAATCATTAGAGGAAATGCAACATTTAAGATCATGTATGAGCATAGATGAAAATATCTGTATCGGTCATTGCCATATGGGTATTGAGTAAGTATTAAATATATTGGAAGGAAAAAAATATTTAAAAATCGTAAGCTGACGAATCATATTGGTCGATATATTAACCAAATATCGGGTAAATGACTGATATTTTCCTCTATACATATCAGTATTCTTACAGAAGTACGACCTAAGAAGCATCGATACATGTCCTGAGCTATATTTTTCATAGGCAATACTTGTTTTGATACTTCGGCAATACTCTCTAACACTTGTCAAACAGGCTTCGATACGTGTCAAAATGTTCTATATTTTTTTCTTTGACTAACACATTCGCATAATTCCGAACATGTTGAGGTATTTTGTAATTTTAGATGAATTGAGAACTTAATATAAACTACAGAAAATTAAAGTCAATTGTTAATTTATAAATAATTAACAACCTAAGCCCTGCAGTTGTATTTTTTCATTATATGAGGTATGTTTTAGCATTATTTCTTTATATTGACTAACATATTGTGTCTTCCTATTAAATGTTTTGGGTGCTGAAATAATAAGTATGCATTTCTTTATAGTCACTTGCTATCTTGGCATTATAATAATATGGATGGCCTACTATATGGAACCCAATTCAGGTCTATAGATAAAAATATTGGTTGATATATCTGATATTTGACTAATATATTTGTCGGTTTTCTCTATTACCTTACAATTTTATAAAAATGTTTTCTTCTAATATATTTAATATCGGTACAGATTATCTTATATGTTAAATATAGTTATGACCACGACCAATATTAATATTTTTTATCTATGCACTGGTCGCCTTTCCCCAAAAAGGGGAAAGAAGAAGAAAGCTAAATATATTGGTTTTTTTTTTTTTTGGGTCACAGGACCTTTCGAAACTGAACCGGGATCCCGCAAAAATTCTTTATGTGAGCGGCCATGCCCTGGAAAGTAGTCTTCAGCTCGAAAACTGTGTGGCGATTAAGCCATGGAAGCCCGAGGATGTCAATGATACAGCACTTCTTGACCTTATTCCATTTCTTGAATGTAAGCAACCTGCAAGTTAAACAACTCTGCCTCTAAAATGTCCTGCATTTGTATTTTGCTTGGTTGTCACTTCCTTTTTTTTCATATTTATGTATTTTGAAAATTTCTGTTCTGTTCGGTTGCAGATGTTGCCCGAAATCGGCCATCAGATATCCGACCTGTGTTGGCGTCATATCAAGGACGTGATATTGGAAAGGAGTTCATTGAGCGTTCAAAGGAGCATCAAAGGTTAGATATATCTCCTATTTCTTTAAGGCCTTGTTCAGTTTGGTTTGAAATTCAGAATTAGAATTAAATTTTTGATCTAATTTTAGTTTTGTTGTTTAGTATCAAATGGAATTGGAATTCTAATTTTATGTTCAAATTCTTTGAAATTTAAAACTAGTATATTTTTAGGGATAGAGTAAAGATTTGTGATTATGAAGATAAAAATTGTTAGTTAATTAGATATAATTAAATAAAGTAATGCCATTTCCATTGGGAAAATAATTTTAGTTGTTTCGGGTAGAGTTTGGCTGACTACAATTTTATTCTTTGATATATTTTTTAAGAAAATTATATAAAATTATTATTTAAGAAATTTAAAAGCCAATATTCTAATAAAGGGGGTTGGTTGTCAAAAAAATCATAAAATAATATATATTTATAAAATATTATCTATATCCAAAAATACAATTTTTTAAAATTATATTATATTAAATTTTAGATAGTAAATGACTTAGAATTTGTACAGGGTTACTTATTTGTTTTATTTTTATGTATGGAATATAAAATTAATAGTACATCAACCTTTTTTTTTCTCATAATTGTAAATCTTTATACTACTAACACAACAGCATTTGAATTCAACCCAATGTCAATTTCAATTCCCCAATTCAAATAAGTAGTAATCATAATTCTATTGCATTTTATCCTACAAAGGGCAAAGTTTGATCTGTTTACCAAGGTCTATGGTTCGAATTCGTATAACCCTATAAGTTTCTATACTATAATTTAAATTTTATAAATTTCAATTTGAATATAAAATTTAAATAAAAAAAATTTCTGTATAGTTTTCATTTCTTCAGTATTGTCTGTTGCTTGCAACTAGTCGGTCGGGTCATCAAAATCGAGTTTAGGCGGGCACTTGCTATTTGTATTGTTTTTTCATTAATGTTGGAATTAATGATGAAAATACCAATGTCTATCGAGGTCGTATCGTTGTCTGTTGTATTGAGCTATATGTATTGGTATCAGACGTATTAGATATATTTTATTTTATTTTTTTGCAAAAACAAACCAAAATGAAATGGGATGTACGGCAATTTTGTTGTGGTATTGGGGCAAATTGATGATATGGTAACATGTTACGATTTTTTTATGGTATCTGGTCGATGTTACGGTATATCGATCGAAATTTTGTTCCATGATTGTAATATTGAAGAATCATAGATGGAGACAAGTGTGCATTTCCTTGTATATGTTTTTAGAATCAATGACCATTTTCAGCACAGCATAAAAAGATCAAGCCATACTTTTGGGCTAAAGAAATTCTGCCCATTAACTTAAATTGAGCTGTTAAGTTATAATGAGTATATCTATTGCCTAAGTGTCTCTTCTCTTGCCCTTTGCTTCTACTTCTCCCCACTCGTCTCTCTTCTTCCTCTTTCTCTTTCTGGTCTTGTCGTTCCTGTATCTTCTTCTCCATGTTCACTCGCCATCTCTTTTTTTCCCTACAAGACTCAACACAAATATCTGCAAGATGTTAATAGAGCTTTGCTGCAGATCATGGAATGAAATATTGATCGATATATCAATATCATTTCTTTGATACCGATTTTTTTTAATATTGTGACAAAATCATAATATATGGCAATATATTCAGAGATATTTTCACCCCAACCATATCTCTGTTCAATATGGTCGATTCTAATATTTTTATACATGGTGATGTCTTGGTGTGGGTATTTTTGATATTGCAGGCGAATGCAAGAGCACAAGCAGCACGGCCGTTTCTGGGGACGGTGAGGACTTCATTAGGCCAAGTGCAGAATCATTGCCATTCTTTTGTTTCCCTGGTCTACCAAAGTATTTAAAACCGCCTGAGGATGATTTCACGGCTGCCTTTTCCCTTATAAGTTCCTGTGTCAGGATCTGTTTTTTCCATGGTGTGATTTGGTGGTTAATGGCGGCTGCCGCCGCCGACGGTGCTGGTGGAAACTAATGTCTTGGTCATAGTCCTGAGAAATGGTAACCTTTTTGGAGAAGAAGCTGCTTATTTATCTAGGCAAAATGCATTCTTTTTCACTGACTTGTTACCCTCGGCTTGCTTGCTGCTATAGATACTGATCCATATAAGAATAGATAAATGAATAATTAGCAATCTATTTTAGGGTATTCCATCAATAGTTAAAAGGGTGCTTTAAAAATATATATTTTTTTCTATTTTGGTGGCTAATTGTATGAATGTAGGCCCTTTTTAAATTGGAATTTTATAATTTTATCAAAGCAGACTCATGAATAAGCTAAATTGAAATTCCTGAAATGATCCCCATTGATCAAGTACACAACATGGTTTATACTCGTCCCATTTTTCAAATAAGCCTTAAAATTAAGCCCAAATTTTACTCATTTTTGGGAACAAAATAAGCTGTAATGAACCTTTATCAAAGCTTATGGTGTTGTAATAACCAACAATAGCAAAAGAGAATCGAATGAATACCAATATGAACAAACCATCACAAGCTCCTATTGAACATGCAAACATTATAAATTAAAAATGGAACAAAATTTTCAGCTATTAAGAAGCATATAAAAGCCAATTTGTTCTATAAGCCGGCAAACTCTGATGATATAATATTATATTTGCTACAAATTATGCCTTATCTGCAATGTGAAGTCGGATTCTAAAAACTTTAATTTTTTTATTAAAGATATTGAGATTATTTTATGATAAAATTTTAAAATTATACCATATTGTTTCAAAACCACGTATTTTAAGATTGCTCCATTTCACTCCAAGACTGTGATTTATAAACTCGGAATTCACATTCTCCAAAACATATAAATAAAATTATCTCATAACAATCTCTCATTGAACATATAATATAAGATTTTCATATATTAAATTATCTGTATATATTTATTAGGAGAACCCTAATAGCAGCAAAAAGGGTCATATTTTAGGTTTAAATTGCGATCAAATTATTAAAAAAATGAGCCAAAAAAATAATAAAAATTGGAGGAAGAATTCATTTCTTTTCCTTGTGTATTATTTAATATATATTTTTTCTTAAAGATGGTGACATGGTTCCTAAAGTTGAGGAGCCAATCATCATGGAGATTCGAGAATTTATTAAATTTAATTCCAAGTGGAGGGAGGGGGACAGAAGAGAGCTCATCATTTGCTTCAATTTAAGTTATTGGAATCAGACGAAGGACAACGGATCTCATTTCATGACAAGAGGCAGTGGTTGGGACCCTCTCGGATTTGGTGGCTTCGGCTCCATTGACTTTAGATTCTTCACTTTTTCTTTTTTCTTTTTTCTTTTTTTTAATCCTTGAATAAAGTTAGAATAAGAAATCTTATAAGAATATTACCAAATACTATATGTAATTTGCTTATTTATTATTAAGTATAAGAGAAATTATTCTCAACTCTAAGACCATCAAATCTATTGTTTGAACCGGTTTGTGGGTGCTATTTATTTATTTTATAGATATCATTAAATAACATAAATTTTATTTATTTATATTAATAAAGTTATATAAAAATAGGTGACTAGATTAAATATTATCATATATATACATATTGATGCGTCCTAAA
>JAOVVI020009178.1:0-13770 GCA_028571085.2 Nepenthes alata
ACCTCAACTATTAACAATGGAAAATACATAATATTACTTTCCCACATTCAGATGCAAAATCCTATATATTTTGCACTTCTCTTTTCTCACATCTAGTTTGCAGATCAAAGATGAGTTTTTCTATTTCTGTAAACAAAGGATAATTGACTGCGTTGGCACAAAATCTATTGCATGAACTTTACATGAAATAATAGTATCTATCATTAATATAAATCTATCTATAAGTTACAAATATATATTATATTTTATTATTAAACAATATTTAAAAATTTACAAGCAACGAAGCGCCCTACATTTATATCCTGAAGAGTCGATAGAGCTAACGAAATACTTGAGATTATTTGTAAAAGAAAAAAAATAGAGAAATAGAAATTTGATTGATAATGAGTCGACAGATTTATATCAAAAGCTCTTAGAATTAAATGGGATACAATGGAAGAAAGTCATCAACCAATAAAAAATAACCATAATTATATAAAAAAGTCTTTCTAATGAGATGCCCACATGTCTAGAAAATGATATTAACGCTTTAATTGAGTTTGAAGTACAATAACAGTTAGCAGAGTTAATAAATCGAAAAAAAAGTTAGAATTAAATGGGATACAATGAAAAAAAGTCATCAACCAATTAAAAATAACCACAATTATATAAAAAAGTCTTTCTAGTGAGATGCCCACATGTCTAGAAAATGATATTAACGCTTTAATTGAGTTTGAAGTACAACAACAGTTAACAGAGTTTCTAAATCAAAAAAAAGTTAGAATTAAATGGGGTACAATGAAAAAAAGTCATCAACCAATTAAAAACAATCATAATTATATAGAAAAGTCTTTCTAATAAGATGCCCACATGTCTAGAAAATGATGTTAATGTTTTAATTGAGTTTGAAGTATAACAACAGTTAGCGGAGTTGCTAAATAAAAAAAAAAGTTAAACTTTGTACTAAACTACTTATTGAAATGAAAGTTTATTTATATTATGATATACATTAAGAAAAAATTATTTATAATATAAATTAAAAAATTATAAAATGTTAGGATATTGGTCACTTTTTCAACAAAACAGAACCACTTGTATATTGACCTAACCTAAAAAATAATAGATTGATTAAGAATAAGAAGGTAAAATTTTATGTAAATATCATAAAATAAGTTTGATCCTATTTATAAAGATTTTATAAATGTTTTACCTATTATTCTAATGGTTCAGGGTTATAAATCATTTCCCATCAAAAGAAAGTCCTCTTGCAACATTTCAAAGTCTGATTATAAGAATGCACTCTGTACAGCTAAGTAACAACTAAAAAGTTTATGAGAATACACTTTGCACAGCTAAGTAACAGCTAAAATGCTAGGTCAGTGTTGCTTTACACTCTTCCCAGAAGTATAGTGCATAAAAAATGAAGATCCTCACTAAATTATTTCAAAGTAAGAGTTTGAAATTTGAAACTAATTTCTCATTTCCCCTTCTTTGTACAAAACTAACGAATGAAACAAGAGTTAAATATATACAACACAAAAATCTAGGTTTATGACAGCCGATTGCTTTGCAGAACTATCTATCCCTCAGTGCCCCATCTCATGCACAATATGGTTGGTATTAGTTAATATTATAAAGAAGAAAATCGAAAATGTCATTCTTATTATATCCATAGATGTAGGCCTCATAAATATATTCAGCTTTTATGTCAAGTGACCATCCCAATATCCATACCACATATTCCCACCCTGATCCCTTAGTCCACACACAAGACAGCGCATGGCCTAAAATGCATATGAAAAGCTCAAGAGTAACATCTGTCATATACTTTATGAGAATCATGTTTGCTTTCTTTATGTATAAATTCTATTGACAGACTACTTCATCAGCAGTATTGAAAGAAATTGTCACAAAAGCCATTTATTTTGATTTTTGAGGAAACCATTGAACCTATTATTTGCTTAACTGATAGTTAGTATCCAGAGAAATGCTAAGCTATATATTTCTGTTGATATATAGTCATCATTATAGATATCTTTGAATGATGAGTATTTTTATTTTATGACAAATATTAAGACAAATGAGTGCTTGGACAATAATGATAGTTGTTCGTAAGATAAAGCAACTAATATTATTACGTGTAATGTAATTGATTGAATTTACTTTTTTTATTCTAAACTACCTATTGATAGAAATTTTATGGTATTACATGTTAGTGTGTGCAAAGTTATTAAATGAAATTATTCACTAAGCATAAATATGTATATGCTCCAGTATTATGTTAGTGTGTACAAAATTTATTTATGTGTATTGATTCTTCTCATTTTGATTGGAAAAAATTGGGATGATTTTGTATACAATTGCTATTGGGACCAGACCTTTTATTTAAATCATGAGAAAAGAATCAATTATGCCCGATAATCACACAATAATCACAAATAATAAATCAAATACGATTTTTATGTGAAGAATTTTCTTTAGAATAAGGGAAAAAAATTACGAATGTTTCATCTGTAAATATTTTCACTATGTAATATTTCGATTACACAAATTTTAAATATAATGTCAAGCACCTTATTTCGAACAAGATTGAATAGTAGAGAATATAAGATTAAAAAAATGAGTAAAACTAATAAATATTCTTTGAGTTACTATCAGTTCATTAATTGTGTGATTATCTCATTACTCATGACAATTAAGCATCCAAAAAAATGAAACATTTAGACCTTCATGCTAATTGTTTCATAATTGTGTGATTATTTGCAAAGAGATAGATTATCCCTTTTGAGTGATTATGCCTTTCTACAGTTGAGTTAATGGAACACTTCTACTCCCACATTGTATGATCCAGGAAATCTGGTTCGACTTGGACAAAGACACCGAATGAGAACTATGTGTAAATAAATAAATAAATCTTATAAAGTCATTCTACTCTTTATTTTTCCTCTTTGTTGTATGATTATTATTATTGTTATGAATTAGATTATAATTTATAATATATTTTTTATATATTTATACTTACAGTACTTAATATTGATTAAAAGTTAGCTGTTTCTTATGTATAACATTTCTTAATTTCATAGTAGAACTCATTTGAATATAACGTTAGATAAATTAGATAGTAATAATATGAAAAGATCAAATCATATGATTTTAACATTTAAAGGAGATATGCATACAAGTACAAGTTTAAATTATGAACTTTAAAATTAAATATACATTATTAAATTATAAAAAATGCTTATATTAATATTATTTTTAAAATTTTTAATTACTCAAATAAAAAAAGTGATATAATTTGTTAAAACTCGATACATTTCAAAGGCTAAAATAATTATATTGTGAAAATTTATTCATAATTTGTCAGAAAGTATTAAAAAAGTTATTTTAAATTATGTAAAATAATTTTATTCTATTATATAAATATCATTTGTATATTATTTATCAATATAAATTTGATAGTTGTGTTAAAATTTTAGCCACTAAAGTATATGACTTAAAGTTAAATTTATATACTTTTTGTGACATAGTTATTTATCATTAAATATATATTTTAGTGACACATTTAATTGGTATTGGGGACAAAATTTATTGTCACTAAAATACTTTTTAGAAACAAAATTATTTCATCATTATAAAATATTATTTAGTGATAATTTATTTTTATCACTAAAAAATTTTTTTAGTAAAAAATTATTTTTGTTACTAAAAAAATTTTTAGTGACAAAATAAAAATTCATTACTAAATGTTTAGTGGCAATTCAGTGATGAATTTATAAATAATAATAATAATATATTTTGTTATTAAAGGTGAAAATTGCTACAGTGACTGCAGCCATACACGTAGAATTTAGAGGTGGTGTTTTCTTAGTAGATAAGCGGATCATAAGCTTATGAGTTTAAATGGTTCATTGAAAGATTGATAGTTATTATTTAACCATTCTTTAAAAAATTAATTAAAATTAATTATTTTTAATGATTAATTATATTATCAATAATTATTGGTTTGATTTATAATCGCACAGTTATAATTGTTACTGTGTTATTACCGATTTAAATATTGTAAAATTATGGGAATTACCTTACAAAATATATAATTGATACTAAAGTAAGAGTTTAGAGTATCTTTTAGAAATAGCAAAATTAAACGTGAAAACGAAATCTCAGCCGCAATTGGAATTCAAAAGCTGGACTTTATAAACGAAAACTAGGTATGCTGATTGCTCAGCACGGTGAAGAATGAAACGCAGCGAATCATAAGCGCTCCGCCGCACCGTTGTGCTTTCTGGTTTGTGCAACTTCCACACCCCCACCTTGAGTGATCCAAAATCGTGTCTCTGTCTGTCCGTGTAACGTGTGCAGTCTCCCTTTTAGCCGACGCCTGCCGTGCTCGTGAGTTCGCAATATCACAATCCCCTGTTTTAATTCCCTTTGAACTACTTCTCCTGTATCTGAAAGAACTGTTTGATTAATCTTGGCTTTTTATTTAGGATCTGATATGATGAATAAAAACGTTTCTGGGATTTTATCAATTTGGGTTCAGGTGCTAAAACATCCTGGGGCATTGACATTTTGGCCGTTTGGGATTATTTTTTTAGCTGTTTATGGTGGTTGTCTTTTGATGGATGTGGCTGTCAATATTGCCAGAGGGTGGGATGAGGAAGAAGAGAGAATGATTTCCTGTTTTCTTACAAAAAAATGTGTGCGTGTGATATGGTCGGTACATTTCGAAGTCTAATTTTGTGATCATTGTTGAATACTGGTCTTGGAACGTATACTACATATGGCATTCTGTGAATATTTTGTACGTTATAGGTTGCCTCATCATCAGATTATTAGAGGCGCATAAGCATGTCCTCGTATCAGGCTTCTGGGGCTGGGTGGTAGGAAAGCTGAAAATTTAGTATAATAAATGCTCAAGGATTTTGTTTCGGGAAAGATAGTTATACGCACATTAAAATGCCTAATGTCATATTGTTGAGATAGTTGGTTTTGAGATTAGTAAAATCCAATAGCCCTGCAATAGGCTTTAGAAATACTCCCGCACCAAACTCATGTAGCAGACTCTGAGGCCTGAATTATATGCTTATTGATAGGCAGAATAGCTATTATTCTGTTTCTTCTTGACTTTCAATTTTCTGACAGGCTGTAGCGACATGAGAAAAGGGCGGCATAATGCATGGTATTTTTAGCCTTTGGGGCTCCGTTGATGGTCAAATTTACATGGCCATATTCCCTACATTGTGGAGATTCTGTTTTGTGGTATTGAATCTCTGTAGTTCTGCCAAGGCTTACCCTTTTGTTTAGTAGTGACATGAACCCTAAAAATCGTCATTTCTTGTTAAAAGGCCTTTTTCAACTGGGTTAAATTGTCGGTGTTTTTCAAGATGGTATATATTCTTTCATATTTGCATACATATTCTTGCATCATCCAATATTTATGCTGGACATGAATGTGTCCAAGATACAGATGTCAGTTTTCTTCACCTAAAAACTCAATTTTGATTTATCTCGCTCTGCAAGTTGCTTTCTGTGTCAAATATTAGAGTCTTCACTGCATCTCAATGATTTAATACTAGATACACTTGTCTGTGTTCTGATATTTGTTCAGATCAAGTTATAATATATCTCATGGCCCTCACTTTGCCGAACTCTAGTGTAGTTAGCTTCAACCTCAGTTTTTACGGCCATGTTTTGTGGTTTTCATTTTCTTGTTCTGCTTTCCCTCAATGTCTGACATAATTCGTCATTGCAATTTTCCATTCTATTGTCCAAAGCTCATTATAATGGATCCAAACTCGCTCAACCATACTACTCATGCTCAAAGGAAGGTCTGTAATGGCATCTGTATTAACATCAACTTATTCTGCGCAGTATAGCTTGCCATCCATATATCTCTTTTATATTACTGTGACGTTGCTGCAGGTAAAATTTGCTCCTAAAGCTCCTGTTCGCAGAGCACAGAGGGCTGTTGTCCCCAAAATGTATGAAGACTTTTGGTTAAATAGAATGGCCTACGTTACTGTTATATACCAGCTTCATCTTTCATGATGACTATCTTTTGTTTGTAGTGAAGTGGTTGATGATGCTGAAGCTGCCGAGGCAAAGGAGTTGATGCAACGTTTTAATGTATTGTATCATAATGCCTCTTCAACTTCTGCCTGCTTTATTTTTTATAAATACTTTTGCCTGGACTTGACTCGAGATAATTCAGTGTTGGGATGCCATTTGGCTTTTACCACTTTTCAGTATAAAGGAAAAGAGGATATTAGCCGAAATGTGAGAGTTGTACTCATACTGATAGAATCATACTCGGAACCCTAAGAGGTAACCTTGTTTGTTGGCTTGATTCGAGCAAGTGCAGACAACAAATTTATGATTTTTCGCATGTGCCTATTATCATTGTTCTTTTGAATTAGCTGCTGCTTCTCATTGTAGGATGGATTGGTGGCAGGAAAACCTAAAGATGAGAAGAGATGTGAGGACCTTTCCTGTCTTGTTGCTTGGCTGCTGTTGAATTATAGCTGAATAATTACAATATCGTTTTCATCTATGTCGTGTTATTCTTTTGATGTCTTAAAGCCTTTCAAAAGTTGATTCTGTGAGTCTATATTATCCCACTGGGAGACTTGTGGCATGAGTTGATTGACCTTGAATGAGTGAATTATGCATCTGGGAAGTCTCGGGAGTTCTCAGTTTTGATAAGTTAAAACTGCATTTACATTATCATACACTATCCTTTGTCGAAAATCAATCCAGACACCTTCATGGTTTGCCTTGTGTTTTTCTTGGTCTTAATCTTTCCTCTTTAGTTCTTTGTCTTTCATCTTCTCTGTTTTTGGCATTATTGTTTCAATTTTCTGTTGAGTGGCTTACTGATTTAGGGTAAGGGGAAGGAAGGGGAAGAGTAGGGGAGGGAAAGAGAAATAAAGAGAGGAGAGAAACAGAAGGAGAACCAAAGAAAGGAGAAGGAGAAACCAGGGGAGAGAAGAGAAAGTAGAGACCGAGTGAGAGGAGAAATATCACAATCAATTAAATTGTATTCATTTTATCAATGTTTCTCAAACAATAGAGTTTAAGGTTCTTATATAGAGAAATTCTAAATCTAAAATAATGTAGAAATAAATATAGCTTTCTAAATAAATATAATATAAACTCCTAAAATAAAAAGAAAATCTCAACATAATAAGAAAATTTCAATCACAATAAAATCATGCAAATCAAATAAAATCAAAATCTTTCAAATTAAATGAAATAAAAGAAGTCTCTTGTAATTTGGAATCTTTGTGATGTTCGCATTACTTACACTTGTATTCTCTGTTGAAATGGATTTGTGATGTTGTAAAAAAATGCGAGTTTAGGAAATGGGAACAGATTCATTGATGCAGAGGCTTGTGGATTTCGTCTCAGTGTATCAATTGGATGCTAAATGGAACTGATCTGGGTATTACTAATCATGAATGAATAATTCATTTGTTACAACTAAACAACGTATTTCAAGTCCTTCATCCTTCATATTTTATGAAGGATAACAATGTTAAAATAAAAACCAAGACCGAGTTGAATGAGGCATTTTCTGTATGCATCTCAGATCTTTTGTTTTAGATACTACTACAAGTAATTAAATTCCTGAGGCTTAACTCCCATGTTCAAGAACATTCTAGTCTTGTTAATCATTAGGGACAAAAAAGAGAGGGTTGTGCAAATCTTGCTATTCAGCTGTCATGTTTTGCAATGCTGGGTGTTGGATTGTTGAGATTTAACAACAATTAGGTTAAAAATTTCCTATCTTTTTGATGGGTCAAGGTACTTCCCACTTGTCACACCTGCATTATTTATTCAATAATTTATTTCACTTTTTTTGTTTCTGGATTTGCAGCTGCCCCTTCGCAAGTGGCCTTTGGCCACGGGGCTTCCGGAATTTCAAAGAGTTATCCCATTGCTCCGAAACGCAGTATTAAACCCAACTATCAAGGTCCATCATCTTCTGATAAATATGCAACCCTTTGATGCTTTCTGTGCTTTTTCTACTTTGCAATTGTTATACTGATTATGCATAATGCAATGCCGGTTTTGCTGGTGAAACTCGTTTCAGGTCTGAGAATAGAGCAAGAGTACAAAGACCCATGGGTAGGTAAAAACTTCTGGCACTGATGCACAGGGCCAGCTGGCTCAATACTCTCTGACTGTTTCCTCGTTTATTCATGCTCGTTTTTCCCCTCTTATATATGCTTGCACCAAATTAAGCTCTTTGTATGCTTCCGCAGAATTATTACAGTTATTATCCTGTCACTCTTCCTTTGCGAAGGCCATATTCAGGAAATCCAGGTATATATTCAGATGCCTCTCCCTCAAATTGAATGAATATTTGGTTAGCATGTCATTTGTTATAGCAGCATTGTGAAGTTAGTTAACTGTTATAATTGAGCGGGGAAAAGACAAATTGAAGTCCTGCCCTTATATATTTTTTCTGAAAAACAGAGTCTGCCTTTAAGCATTAGGCTTTGTCCTGTTTATACTGTCACAATGTAGGATGGCAAATCCAATGCGCTATCATGGTGTTTTCTCTTGGCTTGTTGGAAGGTAATTGTTCTTTTGGTAGAAAAAGAAAAAGGTATATATAGATATTTTGGTTGTAGATCTTCTTGATGAGGCAGAGTTTGGGAGGCCCTCAGAAAGCATAACTTTTGATAGAAATGTAACAAATACAACAATGGAGCTTGGTATAATGGTGAGTTTATGCGAATTATAATGTATAGAATATGTTGATGGCACAAAAATTTCTTTTTCGTATACTACTATTGTGGGTTCTTGGCAGGAAGAGGATCCAGAAATGAGGATGTTGTTTGTACAGCTGCCGATGACTCTGCCAATGGTAAAACAGTCAGTTGCTGCAGCAGGCCAGGAGACAGCCAACAATGCAATGCCACCGAGTGGTTCGGGTCCCGTGAGGAAGACTTACAGTTTGAATGAGTTACCAGCAGGTCTTATGGGTAAAATGCTGGTGTATAGAAGTGGCAAGGTGAAGCTTAAGCTGGGTGATACCCTTTATGATGTGAGTACGTGGATAACAAATTTAATTTTGCATTGCTTTGTTGTTCCTAACCTTTTATCCTGATAATGTGTGAAGATTGACCCTCTGCTATGTTTTCACGATGACTCGAGTGCAACTAGAGTGAACTTCACGGGACAATTTGTGGAAATATTTCCGTGTTTGAGTGAAAGTCTGGAGAATCTCGAGCAAAATTTTAGTTATATAGCAACTATGCAATAACCAAATTCAAAAATTAGGATATTACACTTCACCCTCCCTTCAAATTTTTCCTTGAAATTGTTGCCTCAAACTTCAAATTAGCTCATATTCTGCCATCTAAATTGTGCACACTAGGTCCTTGTATGTATTGCTTAGATACCACATCTATCACGACCCTCTGCCACTAGGTCACTCCACTGCGGCTGCATGAATTTCATTAGACAGTCTTTGGAAATATTTTCTTGCTTCAGCAAAAGCCGAGTGAGATCAAATGCTTGATCCAACATCAAGTTGAATTTCAGTGAAGCACAAATCATACAAATTACCCAAAATTCTAATTATATGTTTAATGAAAACTTAGTTATACATTGACCATGTCATATCCTAAAAACAAGGATATTGCAAATTCTCTTCATCTTCCTAGGGTACAAATGTAGATTTGAAGTTGGAAAATAGAGAAAATAGGCAGGATTTGGTTTCAAGGCTCCTGCTCGTAGCCATTGCTTTTTGTTTGCAAGTGCTTTAGCTATCTCTAGATATCAGCACCCCCAATATTCGTTGTTCAGCTTCGCCATTTGTGTCAATGTTTTAAATAGCATTTCTAAATAAATAAGAGGTCAAAAGATCACATAAAATGTCTGTCTTGCAATGTCTAAGGTGGTTTGAAAATATAGGTCAAATGAAATACTTGTACAAAAAATATGAGTTATTTATAGTTTGTCAAAAGAAAGGAAAAGATAGACATAGAAAAATTTGGAATAAAGTAATTGTTGGGGTTAGTCACTCCCCTGTGGGTAACCCAACAAACTGGTTTGTCATCAGACTGAGCCGGGGCGCGCGGACAGCCAGGGCGCCCGGACAGCCAGGGTGCGCTGACATAGTGCGTGGACGTAGCGCACGGACGACCAAAGGGAAGGCCGGAATTCACCAGTTGGTGACACTGGTATGGAATCCCCCGTGGACATGGCTGAGTGCACAATATCGTCCGGGGACATGGGGTGTGCACGGTGAGGACCAAGCACTTGGAAAGTCCGAGGTCGTTGTCTCTGCCTGGAGACCAAAGAACACCAGATGACTCTTGTGATCGCCATGAGCACAGATGGTCCGAGGACTTGAGTGCAGTATTTACCGAGGACATTGTTGCACGTTGCGGACAGTTGGCTTTTGAAGGACAGGTGTCAGACCTGTCAGTGGATGCGCCATTTGTGCAGATGGCCAGTTGCAGACATGTCAGTGCATGCGCCGTCTGAACAGGCGCCAAGTGGAAGACTTGTCAGAGCATGCGCCGTTCTTGGGAATAGGCGATTACAGAGTAGGTGGACAGCTATAGCATAGGCTGCAGGGTAGGTGGCAGGAAGTTGTCCACACGGCACCTGCCTATTAATTGAAGGGTCTCTAGCTGGGCTTATAAATATGCATGCTGGGTATGCAGAGGAGAACGTGTGCGCGCAAGGCGCCATCAGAGTGGCCAGTGAGTGCGAAAGGCACTATGGGAGAGCATTCTCCGGGGCTTGTGTAGCCAGGGGCTTGTGTAGTCGGCCGCTGTGTGCAGGGGTGAAACGATGGGCTACTGTTTTACCAATACTTATAAAATAAGAGAGCAGAGAGCGCCACAGTGAGGAGAGAAACAGTGGAAGAATGATAGAGCAGTGAGTGAAACACAAACGGTGAAACTTTGTATTCTATTGCTCTGTTCTTCATTTTTGCCTCTAGGGCTTGTGTAGCTAGGGTGATTGTTGTACTCTGTCTCTAGGTTTGTGAAACCATTTTACATAGTGAATTTATTTGTGGACTATGCATTCCGTGGTTTTTTCTCTTCGGTTGAGAAAGGGTTTCCACGTAAAAAATGTCGTACATTCCTTGTTCCTTGTTCCTACTAAATGGTGGCTGTTGATGACGGAGGGAATCGGGTTTTTCGCTGCTGTCAGATCTGGTGGATCCGGATCTTCCATCCCCAACAAGTGCTATCAGAGTCGGTTAAGTCACTTCTGATACCAACAAGCGGTATCAGAGCTGGTTGAGATCGGACAAGGCCCAAAAAGGGCTACTCGCAGAAGTGGAGCCGTCAAGGTCTGTGGAGATTGAAGTGGTATCCGAGGACGTGGCCCAAAGTCTGAAGAGCAAGGGCTGAGTAAGTCACGTTTTTGATACCAGTGCATCTAGTGTCATCGTGGAGTAGTTTGCCATTTAGTGTGGAGTTGGATGGAACTGAAAAAGCATAACGGATTCAGCAGGGCCAAGGACGGAGCTGTGCGGAGCCAAGGGCGGAGCTGTGTAGGGCCAAGGGTGGAGCAAGCAGGGCCAACGGCGGAGGGCCAAGGGCGGAGCTGAGCAGGACCAACGGCGGAACCAGCAAGGTCAATGGCGGAGCTGTGGTGGGGCTAGTGGTGGAGTCAGCAGGGGCCAACGGCGGAGCTGAGCAGGGCCAAGGGTGGTGCTGTGCAGGACCAAGGGCGGAGCTGAGCATGGCTTAGTGCGGAGCCAGCAGGGCCAAGGGTTGAGCCAGTAGGACCAATGGCGGAGCCAGTAGGGCCAAGGGCGGAGCTGACGACAGATTCCCTGTTGAGGGGAAGCTGCCGGAAGGCAGGCGATGACGGTCGCCGGGTAAAGGGCGAAGGTGTTCCCCACAAGGTCGTGAGGAAAAGTTTGTTGGGTCTGGTCACTCCCTTGTGGGTAACCCAACAAACTGTTCATCATCGGAGGATTTCTGGAGAACAAATGATGGAGTTTATTTGTTAGAATTTTGGAGAACTATTTCCGATCAACGAGACGTTGACCGGAGGAGAACAGTGGATGGTCAATGGAGATTGACCGTCGGCGGCCAACTGAATCCGGTCAACAGGAGGTTGACCGTTTGGGGCTACAAGAGCGCTGCTAGGCGGCGGACGGGCAGTAGAGAAGACGGTCAACAGGAAGGTTGACCGGATGGCTGCAGGAGCACTGCAATATGGCAGACTCGCAGCAGAAGACGGTCAACAAGAGGTTGATCGGATCCGATCAAGCAAGTTGCAGAGCTAGTGGGCAGGTTATAGAGTTAGTGGACAAAGTAGTAGGTGACAGGTGTCAAGCCACACGCAACCTACCTATTGGCTGAAGGTCTCCAGGCAGATTGTTATATATATGCATGCTGGGCATACTGTGCATATAACGAGTGCGAAAGGCACCATGGGCGAGCATTCGTCAGGTCTTGTGTAGCTGGCCGCTGTGTGCGGGGGTGAAACGGCGGGATGCCGTTTTACCAATACTTGTAAAATATAGAAAGGAGTGCACAGCCAGTGAGAGGGAGAAGAAAGAAAAACAGAGAGTAAAAGAGTGGAGAGTGTTTCTCGTTTACTCCGGTGAGATTTTTCTTTGTTTTATTCTCGAGTGTGTAGCAGATACTCCATCTCAAAAGTTTGTAACCCATTTTACATAGTTGATTTATTGATGGACTATGTGTCCCGTGGTTTTTCCTCTTCGATTGGAAAGGGGTTTCCACGTAAAAAATATCGTGCATTCTTTGTTCTTTGTTCATATTAAATGGTGGCTGTCGATAACGTGGAGGTTCGAGATTTTTGCTGCTGCCGGATCCGGTGGATCCGGGTCTTCCGACCCCAACACTAATTTTTGTCCTAATCAACAAATTTGCTCATTAATTAGCCAGCTCATCTCTAATGATTTCCTAGTCACGGTATATACTTTATACATTTTTTATTATAGGGGCTCTATTATTCAACAATCTTTTCCTTAAGTTCCATTATTCATCCAATCATATTACAAATGTGGCAAAATTCATAATATTGACTATTAAATGGTCCAAATTCGACTTATTCAACTTTAGCAACTCGGGCAACAACATAAATATATCGGGCATGCCAAAGATGCATGTTAGCATAGAATCTCCTTTGGTATAGGCAAAAAATGTTAATAATTTCTTTTAAAAAGATAGTGGCTTCTCATACTTGGTCAGGGTATTGTAACCGGTAAAAAATAAATAAGTCAACCGGCAAGGAAGATCTCCTAACCCTAACCCTAGCAAATTGCTAGACCTAAGATTTAAAGAAGGGGAACAACGGTAAAGTTTCTCATAATTTTTTTTACTTGCATATTCAAATGAAAGGAAATAAGTACGTAGCATTTATTAAAAAGCATCCGAATAATGTAAAAGAAGTTATTTAACTTATCTTCATACCTCATTTTCACTTATTTATTTTTATTTTAATTATCTTGTAAATGATTTTGACCATCATAGAGATAGCCGTTTATTCAATCAAATCGCCAATTGGCAACCCTGAAAAACGTCAAGCACAGTGAAGCCCACGCATCGGCGAGATTCCAAACAAATGACACCCGTTGTTTTGATAGGTGTGATTCGGACCAGCCTGCCTCCCCGCCTCCGGTCGGTCCTCCGGGCAACATAAACAGAGATCTGCAACTGTCTTCTCTTCTCTCTCTGTCATCATTCCAATGTCACCTCCGCGAACCCTTTCGCTACACCCGAGCATCACCAGGCTGTTCTCACGCTGGTCGCTGTCGTTCTCCTCCTCCTCCTCTGGCTC
>JAOVVI020009179.1:0-10423 GCA_028571085.2 Nepenthes alata
TATTTGAAATGTTGTCACTCCTAGGTTAGTATTATAAATTTTTTTACTTTGATTTTTATAGGCGATATTAAATAAAACAAATAACTTGGTTTATTTGAGTATTGTGAGAGCCCACGTCTAAACACCACAGCTATTCCGGGAGTGAGGGTTCAATTATAGGTTTTGAAACTTAAGGGTTAGTATTCCTCATTGTTAATGAGTCATAGAAGATGTTGTGGGCCTTAGTGAGAGATAACCATGTATATTACTTAGATACTCGAGCCTTTTTTTCTCATTCTTATTGTTTTTAAATTTGTTGGCATTAATCTTTGGTTCAAGTACGTATATTTTATTGACATTTATGGTTAAGTAAATGAAAGCATATAAAATTTTTAAAATATTCAAACAAATCAGTGTTCATAAAACCTTAGGGTATAAAGGTTAATTAATTTTTCAGGTGGGAGACATATAATTTTGTGACCGTTGTATTGATATGGTATCCAAGAAATCATAGGTAAGAGGCTTCACAGATGATATGCGTAAGTTACGACGGGTATAGCCACTAAAAGGTACAATAGGGGCAGTAAGGATACCATAAAATGTCAATGAGCTCAAGATATTTATCCAACCAATGGGAATACAAATGCGTCGTATTCCGTTCACAATAACAAAATAAAATCCACATAGATTATTGTTATATTTTATAGTTAGTTGTGACCTCGCATTGAATCCAATTTCTAAAAATTACATGGAAGGATTATAATATTTAGGATATTTTGAAACCTCCTAGCATATCAATTATGATATATTAGAATTCGTTAGATGCCCTACGGGTTATCATGATTTCCTTGAGATGACATCACAGATGTTATTTATCAACATCATTATTAAAATGTATTTATTGTTATTTATTAATATTATCTATTAATGTTTATTATTTCTAATAATAATTGTTGCTTATATACTCCATACATTATATACATTATATTGTGTCTTGATCATTTATTGACAGATGTATTTTTGGGATAGTTTAATTTTTGTTATCATTGATTCTGATTAAAGCACTTGCTTGATATTTGGTTCATATTTGTTATATCTTTCTCCAAATTAGTGCAATTGATGTCATCATTCGATGGTAGAGCTGGCAAAAGGGCAATGATTTTAGAGATATTGAAAGGCCTTGATGGAGAATTTTAATTTTATGTTGATGAGGTACGTTTGTTATTATTTTATTTCATTTATGTTGGATTATGGGCTATGTTTTCTCAATAATGTTTTGAGTCTATCAGATATTTTAGACCACATTGATTGCTTTAATTATTTATGACATGATTGCTGATAATTAAATGAGTTTGATGGTTTTCTGCGTTATCGAGTTCTTAGCAGCGGTCATAAACAATACCAAAGCCACCACAAGTATAAAAGAAGCACCTTTTTCATCTCATTTCACAGCTAATTTCAGAAAGGAGGAGAGAGAGAGAGAGAGAGAGAGTGCGTGTGTGTGCAAGTTATTGTGAACCTTTTTCAAGAAAAAATTAGGTAATTTTGTGCAAGGTGGTTCAGTTAAGGGTATTTCGCGCAGCCTTTCCTCGTTTTCGTACTTGTTTTTGGATTTCCAACTTTTTCCTTTGATTACATTGCCATGCATTTTTTCCCTTTGTTACAACTTTTCCCTTTGCGTTTGGATTTCGAGGCACTTTTTCTTCAAATTTTGAATCTAACTTTCAGAATTTTTTTCATCACTTATTAAAAAAATTGAGATTATGGTGTTAAGCGTTTATGCTAGTAGCTGTTCATATTTCTCATTGAGTTTCTTTTTTTGCATGCATGGCAAGGTTTTCTACACTCTTCAGAAATTTTAAAGGCTTTGGCCTAAGTCTCTGAGCCCTTAATCGGAACCATTTCTTATGCATAAGTTATGTTCGAATATTCATGATAAATTTTTATAAATGAGTGAGTCATAATTTTATATTTTACTATGGAGAAAAGATATTCATTTTGTAGTATTTTTTCGGTTTTGTAAACCATTGTATGGACATTAACAATCAATATAGTTAGTAGCCTATCTATATGCATGGAAGGTTTGACAAGACTTACCCACACAATAAACTTATGATTTTAATTCCTCCCTATAAGATAAAAATATATTCTTGTCGATTGTTATATTTTGACCCTACAAATGGGATTTGATGGGAACTCCTACAGTGGACTGGCCCAGGAAAAAGGAACAATCCAAATCTACGAAGGTCCATGCATTGGCTTGGATGGTCAACGCAAACTGTTGACCGGACAAAAGACCAATAAAACCAGCATAAGGACGGACGATTGGCACTAGGGACGGTCAACATTTCTGTTGACCAGCAGCACTGTAACAGGCCTCCCCTTGAGTAAGCTTTACATGGGCCAAGCCCAGTTTGACTAGCAACAGCTCTCTTCCCTAATTTTACGCTACACTAGAAGGCAACCTCTATAGCAACGGTCATCAGCAGATTCAGTACTCATCCCATGAGAAAAGTATCAGATTCTCTCCCCTATCTGCTGTAAAACCCTAGTCGTTCTAAAGCACAGAAAAAAGGAGAACCTCCTAAGGAGCTGTTACTGCCATTAATGCCAGCGCCACAAATGGAAGCTATCCCAACTGAGCACTAAAATCCCGCACTCCTTCCTAAGGAAGGATTCTCAACCTCTCGACTATAAGAAGGCCGTGAAGTCAACACTCCAAGCATGCCTTCTAAAGAGGGAACAAACACTCTCATACGAGTTGCTCTGACATTCAGATCCCTCTTTCTAAAGGAATCCCCGAGAGTTTTCCCAATGTCTTCTCAAGCTCTCGCGCTTTTAGGACACCCACATTCTTGATACTTCCTGTCATCACAGTCCCCAAAAATCAAAAGTCAAGAATCAACGCTCTTCGCGGGTGGCATTTACCTCTCCCAGTGAGAGCCAAATCTTCCCCACAAACACTCTCTACTTCTCACCTTCATTACATCCTTTCTTCTCCCTTCTCAATTCTTGGAAGGCTATTACTGATTTGAGCGTCAGAGTATTTTTGATGGGATAACATCTCATTTGTACCTGACCTTTCGTTTGTCTTAGTGGTGTGCAGGACCCAAACTCAGTGGATGGAGCCGAATTCAAAGATCGACGTAACCCAAACCCATTCAAAGTTTGATTCTAGGACTCATCATTGGCGCCGTCTGTGGGAACGCTTACAAAAAGCCAACTACATTTTCCAAAAGCTCTTCTCAACCAATATCCTCAATCGAAACGGTGAATACAATGGCACAGGTAAGCAAGCCAGCCAGAGATGTGGCCTCGCCCGACCAGGGCCACGCCACTGGTGTCATGGTCAATGGGGTGGCCAGTGGGGTTCCAGTGCCTTTTTTTTAAAACCTGGCAAAGCATATGCTAAATACCAACAGGATGCTTCAGATACTTTGCTCCTACCAGGAGCAGGCGCAACAGGGGGTTGAACCGACATCCAAACGAGGAGGCCAGAGAAAGAAAGGACCGGCCCGAAGGCCTAGAAGGCCAACCAATGTTCAAGCACTGAAGTCCTCACATGTTCAAAGTCGTCTAAGGCATGAGGGGCGGGGAATCAGTGTGACCCCAGAGGAAAGTTCGGAACGAAGGAACCCCAAATATTCTCGTGTAGAATCTAGACCCCAGGCTCAGGAGGGAGTCTCCCGGGCTATTAGATCTACTGGTGACAGCAGCCGCCCGGCTACTGGACAAACCAGAGAAAGAACAGAGTTGATGACATGTCTCAACTCCAAAAGATCTAGTAATGTCGTTCAAGCAGATCTTATGCTAGAAATGATATGGAACCGTGTCTTCAAAGATGATGAGCACACAGCTAATATAGTCAGATCTCCTTTCACAGCGGAGATCTTAAACTGTCCAATGTCGATAAAATTTAAAATGCTAGCCCTTGACTCGTATGATGGGAGTGTTGATCCCGTTGATTATCTCACTCACTTTCACACCCATCTGGGTCTACAGGGGTTGGAGGACGTAGCCATGTGCCGTTGCTTTCTGCTCACCATAAAAGGAGATGCACGCATCTGGTTCAATCATCTCCCATCGGATTCAATCCAAAGTTTTCTGGAGCTTTCAGATCTCTTCTTGTCATAGTATGCTTCTAGTCGTAGGGAGGAAAAGCAGCCTTGGCATCTATCACACATCAAGCAGAAGTATGGGGAGAACCCACAGAAGTTTCTAGATCGCTTTGTGGCATAAGCTAGGCAGATCCCTTGACTCATAGAGGAAATGAAAGTAGGCAGTTTCCTCTTGGTGTTGATGCATGGAGACTTCTTCAGGCACCTGTCACATAAGAACCCGCAAACCTTTCGGGAAGCAGAATCTATCACCAGGGCCTACGCGGTAACGGAGGAGGCCAATAAGGCTAAATGTCCCGAGCGGACCGAACAGCCTCGCTCTTTCCCAACTAATGGAAAGAGGAAACATGGCGGTGGTGAACACCCCCGACAGAAGCACCATAGGACCGGGCCAACAGAGCGTAAGGACTATGGGCTAATCAACCTAACGCCCCTGACAGACACGCGCTCGAATGTCCTCATGTAGATTCGGGGTGAGAAGTTCCTCAAGTGACCCAAGCCACTTAAGAAGGCGGAGGGAGAAAATCCAGCAAAATACTGTGATTTTCATCGATCTCTCGGACACTCTACCGTGGACTGCAAGACACTCCACCGTGGACTGCAAGATACTTCAAATGGAGATAGAAGAGTTGATATGCCAAGGCCATCTCACCAGGTTCATCAAGGATCCTGGTCAGAATCTAGTACCGCAGTCAGTAGAGGTTCATAATCATCTCTACCAAGGAATTGGGTTGCGGTAGGAGTAGTCAACATGATTATAACTCGGCCTGGAAAGACTCCGACGGACCACAGGGAGTAGTACGTTGGGAAGAAGAAGCAGCACACCGATAACAACGTCATTAATTTTAGTAATGATTATTTTGAGCATGTAATTTCTCCCCATGTAGATCTCCTAGTTGTATCCGCCCACGTTTCAGATGCTAGCATCGACTACCAGTTGAAACGAGTGTTCGTTGATAATAAAAGTTCATGCGATTTGTTTTACTTAGATGCATTGTTTAAACTTTGTCTAAAAAAGAGTCAATTAAGGTCTGATGATGGCCCGTTATATGGCCTGGACAACGAACCCATGCCCATTCAAGGGACGATCAAGCTAGAAGTAACTTTGGGTTCATATCCAAGAACGGCAAGTCAAACGCCTACCTTCCTGGTAGTTGACATTCCTTCTATTTACGACGCCATACTAGGCCGCCCATGTCTAACAGCATTCAAAAGCGTCACTCTAATACCGCATCTCAAAATAAAATTTCCAACAGCTTGTGATATAGGTGAAGTGCTGGGCGACCATGTCACTGGGTGGACATATTATATGTCCCAGATCACCCCAAGTAGCAGCACTAGATCAAGAGGTGAATTAGACCATAGGGACGAGGCAACTTTACAGCAAGCGCAGCCCGGAGAGGCAACCAATTTGATCCCACTAAATCCAAAAATTTTGAAAAGATGTGTACAGATTGGCGGCTCACTCACCGGGACACCGTGCAACGAGCTGGTCACGTTCTTACGGCAGAACGCTGACATCTTCGCATGGACCCCTGCGGATATACCCTGGATCCCGACCAAAGTAATGGTTCACAAGCTGGGCCTCAATCCCGGCTGCAAACCAGTTAGGAAGAAGCGAAGAAACCACTCAGTAGAAAAATTAATCGTCATCTGAGATGAGGTAGAAAAGATGTTGGATGCTGGCTTCATCAGGGAGGTTCAGTACCCGAATTGACTCTCAAACGTCATCCTGGTAAAGAAAAGTAATGGAAAATGGTGAATGTGCATTGACTTTACCAACGTTAACAAAGCATGCCGGAAAGACAGCTTTCCCTTGCCACGGATCGACCTGTTGGTGGACTCAACATCAGGCCATGAGTTGTTCAGCATCATGGACGTGTACTCAGGCTACAACTAGATTCGGATGAACCCGGAGGATGAGGAGCACACCTCGTTCATGACCGACCAAGGCACCTATTTTTATAAGGTCGTGCATTTCAATCTAAAGAATACAGGCGCCACATACCAACGGCTCATGAACAAGATGTTCAAAAAGCAGATCGGCCATAACATGGGGGTGTACGTCGACAATATGCTAGTCAAAAGTAGGCACACCAAGGACCATATACGGGATTTGGCCGAATCTTTTGAGGTACTCTGTACACATCAAATGAAGCTAAATCCAGCCAAGTGCATCTTTGGAGTCTCCTATGGGAAGTTCCTAGGTTTCATCATCTCCCAGCGAGGAATTGAGGAAAACCCAAAGAAGATTAAGGCTCTCGCTGACATGTCACCACCGTCGACCATCAAGGATGTCCAGCGGGTAACAGGATGACTGGCAAGCTTGTCCTACTTCTTGGCGAAGTCTAGAGACAAGTACTAGCCTTTCTTCAATGCACTAAGGGGAACGAAAGCAAACGGGTTCCACTGGACGATAGATTGGCAGAATGCCTTCGACGAATTGAAGCGATACCTGGCCATCCCATAGTTGCTAACGTCACCCAAATACGAAGAGGAGCTCTACTTCTACCTAGCGGTATAAGAGGTGGCCCTTAGCTGAGTCCTCATACACCAGGATTTTGATACCCAGTGTCCGATCTATTACATGAGCAAAATGTTGACCGGTCCGGAGACGCGCTACCCTCATGTAGAGAAGCTAGCCTTGGCGCTTGTTTTCTCCGCCTGAAAGCTTAGACATTATTTCCAGGCCCATCGCGTGAATGTTCTCACCGACCAGCCTCTGGAAAGCATTCTATAGAAACCTGACAATTCTAGGCGGCTGGTAAAGTGAGCTATCGAATTGGAAGAGTTTGATATCGAATTTTGGCCCCGGCCTGCCATCAAAGGGTAGGCTTTACTTCATCGTCAAAACCACAACACCAATTCTTGAGGAACAGCCAACTAAGGATGTAGAACAACACCGAGAAGGACCAAAATGGGTCCTCAATGTGGATGGATCTTCTATGGACTTCGGCAGCTGAGCCGGAGTAGTCCTAAAAACTCAGACACGATTGAAGTGAAAAACTCACTCCGGCTTGACTTCTCGATAACCAACAATGTTGTAGAATACGAAGCCCTATTGGTTGGGTTGAGACTGGCTAAGGAATGCTCGGCAAGGTGGCTGATCATCTACAACAACTCTAAATTGGTCGTCAACCAGGTTAACGGGGATTTCGAAGCTAGCAACCCCCAATTGGCTAAGTACTTGGCCAAGGCCAAGGAGATCAACAGGAGGTTTGACAAGATGATCCTGGTTCACGTTCCTAGAGCTGAGAACTGGAAGGCTGGTCAGCTTGCGAGGGTTGTGGCGGTTGACAATTCAGAACAATACTTGAGAAACATGTAGGAAATTCTCAATGCTCCCAACACGGAGAAGCGAGAAGCAATGCTTGACGGATCAAGCACTTTCAGAAGACGCAGACAAAGCCAACCAAGTCAAAATGACGGTCGGCTGGTACACCATGATCGATTGATGGCTATATCACCGTGGCTACTCGACCCTGTACCTCCAGTGCCTCAATCTAGTGGAGGCCAACTACACCCTAGACGAAGTCCACCTCGGTATATGCGGATCGATGTTAGCGGTAAGAACTTGGCATTCAAAATTATATGTCAGGGTTATTACTGACCAATGATGAAAAATGATGCGCTCGAGTTCATAAGAAGATGTGAAAACTCCCAGATTCATGACAATCTTCACCACTAGCCACCTACCGAGCCGAAATCCTTTCAGGCCCCATGGCCATTTGCACAATGGGAGTCAGATATTCCTGGCCCATTTCCCCTTGCAACGGGACAAAGAAAATTCATTGTCACTGGCATCGACTACTTTACCAAGTGGATTATGGCCATCCCGTTGGCCAAAATCACATAACACAATGCTCTTGAATTTATCCATCAGAATGTAATTAGTAGATTTGGCATCCTCATGGCTATCGTCAAGGACAATGGAACCCAGTTCTTGGAAAAGTGCTTTACCAAGTATTATACCAGCCTCGACATCAGACTTGTTTACACTTCGGTGGCATACCCGCCAGCGAACGGGTAGGTGGAAGTCACCAACCGTACACTACTCCATGGTCTAAAGACTAAACTGGAGAACGCAAGGGGCTCTTAGATCGACGAGCTGCCCTCCGTTCTATGGTCCTACCAGACAACTCCTAAGGAGCCGACTCGTGAGACACCTTTTAGACTCTACTATGGGGCTGAGGTGGTGATCTCGGTCAAAATTGGGCTCTCAAGTCTCAGGGTTAAGTCTTTCGACCCACTGAGCAACTCTCAAAAAATTCACGAATACGTAGACTTGTTAGAAGAGGCCCACAAGACCGCAAGACTGCGGACGGCAACCTACCAATAGCGGGTTACGCGCTATTACAACAAGAAGGTAAAAGCGCGGCACTTTGAGGTCAAAGACCTTGTCTTGCGAAACATCGAGGAAACAGGCAAGATCGTCAACCGAAATAAACTCTCCCCAAATTCGGAGGGTCCCTTCCTAGTCTCCGCCGTCCTGTAAAATAGAGCGTACAAACTTCGAACCCAGAGCAGCAAGTTGGTTCCTTGGACGTGGAACGTGATCCACCTAAAGCGTTACTTTCAGTAAATGCACAGGTAAGTCAACCAATGGCATGCATATAGGAACACTTGACACGTTATGTCACCTCACTATAGATTCTTTTCCTTTTCTTCTCCATCTGCATGTTTATATATGTTTGCAGGTTTATATGACCTGGACTGCTCCTAAGTCGAAAGGGTTTTTACCCTCTCGTAACCAAATCGAGGTCATCCAGGAAGCCCACGAGAAGTCATAATAAAACCTTGATCATCCAGTCGGGCCACGAGCAGTCGTAATGAAACCCATGTCATCAAGGCGACCCACAAGCAGTCGTAATAAAACACTGGTCATCCAGGTGGCCTGCTAACGGTTGAACTAAACCTTGGTCATTCAAGTGGCCCAATCGCGGTCAAAATCTTAGGGGCTCAACCAGTGCACACCACAACCTCCTTCGCTGGGAGCGAGCATGATCAGTCAACAACAGTTGTCATTAGCAAATGCTCTCCTTCCAAAAGTCGGCCACCCCCGCTCACACAAGAGCAGCATCACCAAGCCTTTACTCCCTTGTAAGCACAAATCATGCACGGCACGACATTTGGGTAAACCTACTCCAAGGTTCAAGCCCTTCGAAAAGTGCCTACAGTGTCTTAAGCAAGGCGGATGGCCAACCCATGCACAGAGTTGGCCAGGAAACACAATAACAAAGGAATCTGAATCACATTAAAGGAAAAAGACACGAAACGTCAATGAAACAGCCAATTTATTGATTATGTTCACTCGTCGACACATTAACGACAATAAACGAGAGCAACAAGAACTAAGGAGGTGCAAGTTCCTAGAACAAGGCGCTGGCAAACTGCTACTGTTCCGAAGCTCCACCACGAGGTACTCACGATCCTGAGCAGAACGGTTCTCCAAGTTGAAGAATTCAACTTGAAAGTTGGGATCAATTAGCCGAGCAATACACCGACTAATGTTGATCCCCTCCAATAGTCATGCCAACAGCATGATCTCAACCTTGCGAGGACGGATACATGTGGCCAGCTGATTCTCCAGGGTGGCCATTTTCCCCGCAAGCTAGTCAAGGCGCCGCATGGTCCGGTCAGCCTCTTCCTTTAAGCGAGTGTTCTCCTCCTTAAGTCTGTCGTTCTCCTCGACCAGACCTGGCACCACGGCATCTTTAAGGCTTGAATTCTACTCTCTAAGCCAGGTAACCTCAGCCTCTAGGTTGGCTAGCACTGCTCCTAGAGCGACCGCATCATCCCGGTGCTCAGGCCTCATCGCTTCTAGCTCCTCGTCAAGCCAAGTAATTAGCTTGTCTCTATCAGCGGTCGCCAGGTCTCGCTGGCCAATTTCCTTGACAACAACAGCGGAGACTTTTTCTTTCTGCAAAAATAATAAGTATTAGCAGTGATTAAACCAAGAGGAAGGGTAGGCATCTAAGAGTTCACCTGCCAAATCCGTCATGGTGGAAGCACTGGCCTAGCATGAGATCTTGACTCAGATGGCGGAGGACCAGAAATGGAACCTTCTTGAGCGTACCCAACGGTACCCTCCGCCGCGAATTCCTCCAGCAGCTCCGCCACAAGGTCGTCCGTCTCTGATGGCTTTCCAACATCAGACCCCTATGGCCTTCCCACGGCTCATACAACTTCTTAGTGGCAGCCTTGTCCGTGATCTCTACCCTAACCTCGACTGCCGGTTGAGGTTCTCTGACAACTGACACTCTTGGCTCCCCCAGAGTCTCCTCAGGAGCCGGCTCATCGGATGTCGTGATAGTTAGCCTAGCATG
>JAOVVI020009180.1:3516-13769 GCA_028571085.2 Nepenthes alata
GTAACCCCCCCCCCCCCACACCAAAAAAAAAAAGTCAGAGAAACAACAACCAAAAGAGCAATAAAAAGAAAAAACTACTGCAAAGAGAGACCACTTCCTGATTTGCTCTCGTGTGCAGGACTGTGGCTTAATGGCCAATTTAGTCAAAAGGCATTTTTAAGATATATTTTCCTTATTTCATTTTCTGCCCTTGCTTGGTCCACAAATTCTTTTTATAAAGATGGATTTCTCTCATTTGAAAAAGACTCTTATGAGTTTAAGGCTGGTAGTAGCACTTGCACGTAATCCCTTCAATTGCATTCTCGTCACTGACACCTAGCCTATTATAGTATTAACTCTTCATCTTCTCTACCTCTTATTTTTATATATACATTGTGAAAGCGATTGCTGCTGCTCTTTTCACTCTATTTGTTCTTTGATGTTGAAAGGTGACTTCATGCTTATCTGATTTTAGCATCTTAGCATACGACATTATTAGTCTAATTTGAAAATAGGAAACGATAGCACTTATTGATAGTAGCCCTTTAGCTCACTTGGAAGGGGAGGATTAGTTAAATTTAGAGAGAAAAAGGTTGGAATTGAATGGAATGTTAGCCACTAGGAGTATTTTGTTTCACTAACCAGATAATAGTTGTAGATTGGTTTTGGAAACTTGTAATGCGCTAGAAAATATGGCCCATACACGCATACTAAAAATTTTTATCAAAACAAATATGTTGCAAGCAGAGGAGAAGGCATAATGAGGAACAATGGGTATTCTTAGGTGATGATTATCTAGTATGGATGAATATATTTGATCCAAATCTATTAGTTTATAGAATAGATACTTATAGAATTGAATCATGAGCCAAGAACCGTATTTTAACTGGTGCCACAAGGATTCACTCCTTTGCTCTACCTACTGAGCTTTCCTAACCATTCCAGATGTATTATCCACTCATTTTTACTAGAAAATTAGGGTCTATGGCAATTAAAAGGATGAAAAAGTTTGACAAAGTCCTATCTAGGATCCGGGATTTGTTGGATCTTCAAAAGAAAACTTTGCATGTAAGTTTTTGCACCGGAAATGATATGGACTATTAAAAGATTCAGATGAGTGCATCTTGTTCAAAGATGCTCATTTGTATATGTATTGTTTGTTTGTGATAAGTAAGAGATTGAATTTCTACTCGGTAGTAAATGAGGAAAAGAACAAATTTTGAATTGTTAATGAAGATATGAGTATAATAAGTTAGGGAATCAAATGAGCTTTTGTTTTGGGATAGAGAGACTTGAATCCTGTCCCCTTGAAACTCACATTGCATCTTAGATGATAGGAACCCATGCATGGTGTCAGCAGTTGGCACCTAATAGATCTTTAGCATTTACTAGTAATTTAGTAGTAGGGTTGTCAAAAGCAAGGCATGAGAAAGCCTACCTTGATGACGATACTACCATAAGAGAGTACCTAGCTGTTTTTAGTGAGATTGAACGGTCCCACAAGATTTTAGGGATGTCATGCCTGAGTGTCAAAGACACTGTTATACCGAGGTGGCCGATAGATCATAAGATAGAGTTGAACTGGAGTCTTTGTGCCTCAGAATGGCCACTAAACTATTTTTTATTTAGAGAATATTTTTGAAAATTTTTTTTCTAGAAAAACACAATTAGTTGATTTCAATCCTAGTTAAACCTTGCTTATTCTTAATTTGGTATGCAACCTGGAACTTACTTGTGTATGAAGCTGGAATCACTAGTATCATCGGTCATCCATATGATGGTAAATTCATTGTTAGGCCTCGTACACATCACTTGTCACACAATGGGAATCGGTCATGCCCAAGGTCATGAACTTAACTCTCAAGGAGGGGGATACTAAAGGCAGGGTAAGTAACTGGAGTGAAGTAATAATAAGGTGGCTGTACTGGAAGTGCACACAATTTGTAGAGTTCAATCATAGGGTTCACTAAGCAATCAATATTTGACAATCAAGTCTAGGCCTCTTCGCAAGGAGAGGAGATTTTTCAATTTTCCAAATCTAGGAAAGTAAAGGGAGTATAGATTCTTTTTTAATACCATCGAGGAGGGAAACTAAATAGATTTAACCGAAGGTGTTTTACCAAGCGATAATTTTATTGCATATAAATATTTGACATTTGGCTTTTCAATAGATTATACTTTAACAATAGATGCTGATATGAAAGAGTGAAATAAGTCTAGTGCTAGTTATTAGTGAAATTTCTTTATCTATATTTTACTTTTTAGTTTTTTGTTCTCTTATTTGGATTGAAAAAAAGACAAAAATTCCTTTTTTTCTCTTCATTTTTATCCTTTTGGCGAGTTTTGACTATGACCAATGCTCTGCTAGTTGAATGGACGTAAAAGAGGAAGCTACGTGAAAATGCAAGGTGCACCATGGATTGAAATGATGAATTGTGCTACGCTAGAGAGATTTTTTTAGAAAGATTTTCCATTTAAAAAATAAAAAATATAATCTAAAAAGGCATAATTTGGAGAAGGGGAAATTCAATTCTCTAGGAGACTTTTGAGAGTTACCAGAAAAAGCTCTTCTTGAGGTTTGCTATAAAGAGCGAAGGAATGGGTTGGTAATTTTAAAAAATTGCAAATGTATGTGAACCTATCCTTAATTGGATCACCTCTCTTAAAGGAAATTAAACGTGATGGGAAATAAAATAAGTAACATTTGAAATGGAACATGTGAAATCCAGATTGAATCTTGTGTTTCCTTTTGCCTTTTCTTTTTCTTATCAATCAAAACTGTAATTCAAAAAATTGCATTTGTAATGTTTGTTATTATATATCAACTCGTAGTTTTGGATCCACCAAGCACTAAAAGGTTAATCAAAGAGAAAGAGGTCATAGTCCTACTTGTTATAAAGGAATACATTGCAAGATTGAGTTGTACTCATGCTTTTTCAGCATCAAGTTATTCGCTCTGCTCTTTGTAGTGATTCTATCAATCATCTACATAGGTAGGACACTCCATTTTGATTGGTATATTATGAAAAAAGAAAACCATTTGGACATGGTATCTAAGGCGTGGTAAATAGAACCTCTAATTAAGAAAGCTATCTCAATGGGGTCCATCTAATTGACTTAAGCTAAGTACTATTCAAAAAGAGAGGGAATTGCTTTTTTTTTTAATTTAAAAACTTGGTAGTATCACGATCACCTGTCCAATTTGGTGAAATACTTTCTTGCATCTAGTTGGACAAAAAGTCTACAATGAGTGACATAGGCTCTTTTTTATTTTATTTTTCATGGAGATGTAGTCGATACAACATAGACCAAGGTTGTCATGCTTATTCTGTGCCTCGAACGGTGTCTTACGCTCTAATATGGCTGTCATCGATCAGCTCATTGCGTAGCTTCCTTATCTCTAATAGATTAGCGTGGCCATTTTGTGGTGCAGAACCTCAAGTTCTAGCTTTATCTTATGGTTTACTGGCTTTCTTAGTTCAATCAATTTCAATTGATTTTACACATGCTGATTAAACCACATGTTGGAGCATCCAAATGAACCAGCAGGGGCTCTTGTGGCAAAGACAACAACAAAAACACTAGTCTTGTTGATCACTTACTAGTAGAGGAAGCACTATAGGTGGCGGGAACCAGTTAGGGTTTAGATACTAATTCAATGAACATTCATTTACCAGGGTCGAGAGCTGCTAACCCTAGAGTTACCACACTAACAAGAGCATCTCAACCTGGTATGGATCCCTACCTCTTTATCCACGACAGAGCCATCATTTTGAAATTTTATTTGTTAACTTGAGTCATAGGCATGGCACATGATTCACCTAGAAATCTTTTAGGTATAGGGAGGAAGTCAAATAATGAAGTAGTTAGAAGCATATGATTTGAATTGCCCCAAGAAAGAACTCTTTGCTGCAGCTTGTGATAAGAAATTGAATTCTTGTCGATGCATCCTTGCAAGTGAGAAAGATTCAGCCCAACTAGTGTTGTGGTACTCAATGTGAGAAGGAATGCGAATAGTTGTTATATTGGATGGATTTTGCGGTCGAAGAGGAAGCCAAAACATGTGAGCACTTTAGCACTATATGGCTTATTAGCATCGACCTATCTTGCTAGGCAAAGTTTCTTATAAAGTGATTGAAACCTCGGATTGGTTCTCGCATACTGTGCCAACAAGGATGAGTGAGTTTAGTACTGGTCTTCATCGATCAAGTAGATCTATACGCTATAGAGGGTGAGTTGATGTGTATCATAGTCTAGTCAACACATCTGTTTTGGGTATAAAGGGCCATAGGTTTGAATCTTATCACTTTGATGTACATTGGATTTTACCAATCACCCATCTATCCTTCTGAGGAGAAGCTTGGTTTCAATCTTTGGTTCGAACAGGAGTTTGCCATGCTAATATGCCTTGCATAATATACATCTCAAGGTCAAACATTGATGGACACATTTAACTATCATGTGGTTGATAATTCTCATGGGCTAGGCACAACAATTGAGCTAATAACCCGTCATCTCGGCCCCCAGTGGGAGACTTGTTATGCCAAAAGCGAGGGAAATCCCTTCCCTTTCTTTCCTTTTTTCATCCCATGTTGCCAAAGGGGGTAAAATGATTGGGAAACTACTAATCTTGTTGAGGAGTGGATGAATGACCACAAACTAGCGCAATTTGAGGAGCTTGCAAAAAGAATGAAACTTATGAAGACAAGAAAATTTGTTGCATGTGCCATGAGAAAGGACATAAGCGATATGCCTACCCTCTTTCGGAATATACACTTGCAATCCCATGTGGTAATTGTGGGAGCAGCAACCATCTTCTAGCTCCTTGCCTCTTGATTGCATTCTCTCAGGGTAGCACTTCTAGGTAGGGCCTTGGTTCAACTTCATGATCCCAAAGTAAGCCTGACAAAGTAGATGATGCAAATGCCTATATTAGCTATCTTTCTCAAGCCGTTGTGGTTGAAAGAGAGAAAGTTGAGTATCAACTCATCTTCCCTCTAGAACTATTAGTTGAGGACTAAGTGGCCGGAAACCCTAATGGAAAACTTTTCACTATGCTACAAATCTTTTGTGAATTGCTCACTCAGTTGTTTCCACTTTGAGGCGACTAAAATGAACAACTCCAAGCAAATCTTCTAGAGAGTATGCCCTTTGTTTCTACTCTTTCTCTCCTCTAAGAAAAAAGAAAAAATAAGAATCTGAAAAGGAATATTTTTTTATGGACTTTTTTTCTTGAATGTTCCGTTGAAACAGTGATGGAAGAAAGGATAAGGGAAATCCTATTGATTATATATTTCTCTAGACCTCTAGGAAATCATGAAAAAGAAAAGGCTTGAATGATATGATGCTTCCACCACCCTAGAATGGAGTGATTTTGCTGTCCTGTCCTTGTTATGTAAATATGCATTGTTAGGTGCTCTGTTTTTTTTCATTGAGGCTGAACCAAACCTATGCTTGACATATCTTTCCATACGCTAATAAAGGATGTTTTGATTCTCAAGAAGAGAGGAGTCATAGTGGTCCTCCCGAACTGCCTGGATCCCATCACATAGAATGAGAGAAGAGGCTGCAAAAGCACAACCAAATGCAAAATTTATCAAGCTGAAAAATAATTGAAATACTGTAGTCTGATTTCTATCCAATTCCTTGTCATAATTAGCATTCAATACCAGCTTCTTAAGCTCTCTCTTCTATTTCTTTCACCAGTGGAAACTTTCATCTTTGATTAATTTCCTCAAATTGCTTTGATGAGAACCGAGAAAATCCTGGTGCATCATGCACCATGACTTCCTTATACATGCAGCCATGGTAGAAATGAACAACACCACTAGCACCAATATGCCTGGTGTCTCTCACATAGGCACCATCAAATAATACCTTTAAGAAGCTTGTGGTATCTTCCACCATTCAAAGCTTTTCCCTTTGATAGAACATACAACGGAGGCAGGAAGAATCTTATAAAACTAGCAAACCTCTTGCTCCTTGAAACTGTCAAGACTCAGGAGCAAATAGAAATAAGCCTTTGATCTATTAAATACTGAACTCCGTGAAAATCCTTCTTGTATCATGCCCGATTTTTCCCTAGACTGTTTGTGAGTTGCTTGAACCTGTAAATTCGAACTGAATTATTTTCCATGGCATCAGATTGCAAAGAATGACGGCCATGCTTCTTTCTCCTTTCTACCAAAAACTGGCACCAAACCGGTTGCAACTTAACAGTTAACATAGTTAGACTTTAAAATCTGAAGCTAGATACAGTCATCTTGAAACCTCTAGATTCTAAAGCTGCTCGCAAGAGTAACTGTATTTCATTGTCTCTCTCTTTCTCTCTCTCTCTCTCTCTTAACTTCTATCAACACAATGTCATTATATACAAAAATAAACTCTATGTAAACTTGTTTACATGTGTAGGTATCAGGTAAGTTTATCAATCACTTAAGCATTGCACTTTCATATATAGACTCTATAGAATCTATGTATCTGCTTTTTTTCCTTTCTTCTCCAACACCTATTCATATTTGAAGAGAATGAACCAGATTATTTATAGTGTCCAGGGATTTTGACATTTAAGTGTTAAACATGGAATAATTAAATCTTCATAACCTTGCGGCAGAATTCATGGTGTGAACTTTGTTGTCAAGTTCTTGAACAACCTACCCTGATTTTGGTGTAAAGTTATATCATGCATTACTAAATTTTGCGTGATGATATTCACGGTTTTCCTATTTCCTTGGCTATAAGAATGTTTTGTTACGAATTTATTTGAAGTATTTCTTTTGCTCTGGAAGTTTGTAATTTCCTAAGTTAATCCTTATTTACATGTGCTTTTGGAATAATCTTGTGGTTTTATCAATTTAAAGGATGCTTATTCTGTAATTTTTTTGTTTGATATATTTCAGGCTGTGAACCAGTTATGTAGCCATTTTGATGCCTATAGAGATGTCCCAAAAATAACAGAATTAAGAGAGAAGTTTAAGAATATTAAACAAATTCTCAAGTCTCATGTGTTCTCTGACTTCTCAAGGTATTTCTTTTCCCTTCTAAAAGACAGAATTTATGTTTGTTTTTAGATGCCTGGTTGTCAAATAGCTCATGCTACATTCTGTAATTCATCACTATTGCTAGTCATTCGTTGAGCCTGTTAACTGTTTACAAATTGATTAATTATGCTGAAGGGTATAGCTTAGGTTTCTTTCTATGGTTTTTCATACATATGAAGCATAGTACTGGTTTTTATCTGAGAGATTAACTCCCAATTCAAGGATGGGTTTACCTTGATTTCATGCCATGAAAACACATGCGCTCTGTTAATTTCTATTCATAATTGACATTTGCTTTTCTTTTTTTTTCCGGCCTTCTCTTGCTGATTTATAGGTTAATGTAATATCTGCAATTTGTATGGTTATTGTCTGAAGTAAATTGTGGCAGTTTGAACTTTCTATAGATTCAATGGTCATGCAAAATTCTTATATTCGTTCCATCTGATCCTTTATTTGTTTTCATCCCAGCTTAGGTACAGGGAAAGAGACTGAAGAAACTAATTTACTGCGGCAACTATCTGATGGTTGCTTAGTCGTTGATGCTTTGGAACCATCTGTGCGGGAAGAACTCGTGAAAAATTTTTGCAACAGGGAGCTAACTTCCTACAGACAGATCTTTGAAGGCGCTGGTTTGTTTAGATATATTACATATCCTGGTCTTTTCGTCTGGATGTGCGATTATGGCATATGCAATCCACCTTGATGACTTTTTGTTGTTTGATTTGGTTGTATTTTCTAGAATTAGCCAAGTTGGATAAAACTGAAAGGAGATACGCATGGATCAAGCGTCGACTTAGAACGAATGAGGAAATATGGAAAATCTTTCCCCCTTCATGGCATGTTCCGTATTTGCTGTGCATTCAGTTCTGTAAATTGACAAGGTTTGTCATCTAGCCTTTTTTCTAGTGGTGTTAAATGGGCCATACTGGGACTTATGCACTGTGTTGGGCTTGGCATGCCTATGGGCCGTATCGAGCTACAGCAGGGCCCAATGCAGAACGGCCCATATTTAAAAAATAAAGAAATATTAAAAAAAATTATACAGAATATTATTAAAAATATATCACATTTTATTTATTTCGTCAAATATTTTTGATATTATAATTTTAAAAAATAGAAAAACATACATCTAATAATATCTTTGTTAATTTTAGGCCTTATTTATATTTTTCACTACCACTATTTCTAGAGTTATCCTCTTCATTGGAACTAAAAATGGTTGGGTTTCAGACGCGATCTTTTATGTCCAACTATCTTTGAAAAGTATGCATATTTTTATGGTCCTCAGTGTCGTCCTATTTCTTTTTTCGTTAACTATTTGACCCCGACACTAAAGGATACTTCAATGACATTGTATTTTCTAGTGGGGCTAAGAGGTCTCATGCCATTGATGTGAGCATGGCAAATGTGTGTTCATTAGCCTTCCACTTATCCAAAATTTGAAACTTTGCTGTTGCATTGGAAACGTAGTATGGGTATAAGTGGTGAAGAGTTTCAGCCGTTATTGTATTTTCACTAATCGGTTATATTCCAAGTCAAGCCTATACCAATGAAAGCAAATCTCATCGGCCACCTCTATGGTGGCTTGTTTCTGTTGCTAGAGTGGGGGATTTTAGTATTGACTGCGGTATATGTAAGTTGTACATTGCATGCAAGTTGTAATAGATACGGGCTTACATTTTTTTTTTACTATTGATCACCCCTATGTTGATGTAGAATTTTTCAAGATATATGTACATTACATGTAAATCCACATAGGGGTCCATAATTGTAGCAAGGCATGTTAGCATTGGAGAATTTCTCTAATATTTTAAAATTTTTTTCTTAAAAATATAATAAAATATAATTTTAGTGAATATACTATTTTTTAATAATTTAAATATTTATTTAAAATTATTTATTTAAATTTTATATAATATATTTACCATTAATACTGATATTATTTGGCAAAAATTTTAATATTAGAAAAGCATAATTAAATTAGTAAATAACAATAATTGGCTTAACGGTAGATATTGAATGGTGTAATAGGTACGTGCTAGTTCATTAGTAACAAAATAAAATGTTTCAAAAAAATATTTAATTGTTTCAACATTCTTTCAATTAATATCTGTAATCGGTTTGCCTGTTAAAATATTTTCATTGGGAATGATGGTTAAAATAGAACAAAAAAATACGCGGTCTTGACCATCTGGTACATCGAGTTCCATCTTGTTGGATAGTCGATTTTCATCTTATTGTAGCTCAACCTGTTTTGTCTGCATAACGTTTTGAATTGCTATTCCTGAAAAAAAGATGTTCTAATAAATAGACAAGATTTTTATTCTCTACATAGGGAGAAATAAATTACAAAATATCTATAAAATAAAGGTTAATAATATGGCATGCTCATCTTATATGGAATAATTTATCATTCAAAATCAAAGAAAAATGTGATTCAAATAAAGACATAGTAGAATTATTATTTGAAGCATTGCCAAAAACTAATAGAAAAAATCTTATTAAATATTTCAAATTCATTTATATGGCATTAATTATTTTAGAAATTATAGAAACAGTGTGTGGGTGTTTAAAACTTTAAAATCAATAATGTTTTTTTATAATTCTCAATTTTTAGAAGTCCAATGTATTATAATACAAATAGAGATAAATTATTACATGATGATCATACATTACTAGTTAAAAAAAATAATAGATTTTATGTGTACTAATTCAAAAATTAATTTTTATTTAAATTGTGAAAAAGATAAATAGACAAACCTTTAATAATTTGTCTGAATAATTTTACATACATGGACTGTAAACATTTCTGCCCATACCTTTTGACATTATAGTTTTCCACCATAAGCAAAAGGCTCTCCGACTGATCTATATATTTTGCCAGCCCCTCCCAATTGAGTCACTGGTCATATTGAAAAATTGTTGGCCCTGCACCACTAAAAATGTTAATTTAGTTTGAGTTGAAGATAATTAGTATCTTATGTTTTTTTATGTCTTTTCAAGTGTGCTGTACTTTAAAACTCTCACACGTGTAATGTTTTTTACATCTTTTACAAACGGTTTGTTTCTAATCGTTAATTAATTTAATTTCAAAAAGTTATAATACCTTATTAGAATATTGTCTAGGGGGTGGTTAGAATTAAGAGTATCAGTGGTAACTTGATCAGAATTAGGTTGTAATTTTGGTATTTTAGAATCATTATCAGTGTGTATGTGATATAACTGGTACAAGAG
>JAOVVI020009181.1:0-13769 GCA_028571085.2 Nepenthes alata
CATACCCAATTTCAAATCACCATTGAAAAGTCAAGCTCGAAGTTTCCGCTGCTCATCCATTTTCTTTTTCTTTTTCTTTTTCTTTTTCTTTATGGTTACAGCTGCTCCTCCATTTTCATTTCTCAGTCAAACTCCATGCTTGCGTAGGAAACCACCATCCCACAGGGAGCAGCGCATTTCACAGACTTCCTCATACAGTACAAGACCAACAACGTTCCCCAAAAAAAAAAACACCTCGCAATCCAAACCCACACGGGTACTACTCTTCTCTTCTCCCAAAGGCAAAACCCTATTAAAATTTTCAAAAGATTCCTACCCCACTATTGAATAATAGTCGTATTTTATTGCCTGCAAAAACCCCTGTTGTTCTTCTTCATATCCTCATCCGTCAGTTTCTCAAATCCCTTCAAGAAGCTTTGATTTGAAGGTCTTAAGAGGACGAGATGAGTTTTAAGGGGACCACGAGCTTGTTGTTCTGGGTTCTGTTATCGATTGCGGTGATTAGCGCGGTGGTTGTTTCTGGGAATTCGGAAGGGGACGCCTTGAACGTGCTACGTCGGAGCTTGTCGGATCCCGATAAAGTTCTCGAGAGTTGGGATCCGAATCTTGTCAACCCTTGCACCTGGTTTCACATCACTTGCGATCAAGACAACCATGTAACTCGACTGTATGTTATTTCTCTCTCTTCTTCCACCGATTCTTTTATTTTCTCCGTCTCCGCGTGATGATTCTGTATACACTTGCCGTGGTTTTTATTAATTTTGTGTAAAAAAAAATTCAATTGCGTTTAACTGTAGTAAAATCTCTAGGAATTGGACATCACTTGGTGTTGTTGGAATTAATAAGTTTGTTGATGATTGTTGGTGATGGTTAATTCTGTATCTCCTGCGTTTACAATCAAATCAAGGAGAATCATCTGGCTATTATTGATAAACAAGTTTCGGATAAAGTGATTTAAAAGTGTTCCGGTTTATTGACATATGTGGTTTGTATAATTGTCCTTGTAATAAGCATATTTTGTTATTTTCTGCTTGGATTACCTTAATGTTTCTATTGTCCATAAATGACCAAATTCTGACTATATTTGTATTTTTCATGTTTCTTTTTGGGGTTTGGACTGTTAATAATTTTGGTTCAAGGAGGAGATTGGTATTGTATTTGTGCTGATAGATAAACTATGATTCAGTTTATCATAAAACTCTTCTAAACTATTTGAATAGAATATGTCCATAGCTATTCAAATAGAATTAACCAACTCTTTCATATGATTGTTGACTACAAATTATACTTTCTAGTTTTCTCCTATTTAGCTATTTATAAATTTCAGCTGACAAAGTGATTTTTTTTCCGTCTTCCTTTGTTGTGTTTCCAATTTCCTTGTGGACTCCATTATTTGTGCTTCATGATGATTATTAGTTTTAATTGGTTATCACCAGTGATTTCTAAAATGCTTAACCTTATCATCTTCCTTTATGCAGGGACCTTGGCAGCTCAAATCTATCCGGTCATCTGGTGCCGGATCTTGGAAAACTCGTACACCTCCAGTATCTGTGAGTGTGTGATGCTTTTTTGTTTAACCTATTTCTGCCATTTTGGACTTGGACATTGGCAATATTTGCTGCTGATTCAATTTTTGGACTGATAATTGGATGATAATCAATACAGTGAATCCAATTTACTTAAATGACTAACTCAACTTTGTTAATTCAGGGAATTGTACAAGAACAATATTCAAGGGACCATCCCAAGTGAGCTGGGAAATCTGAAGAGCCTAATTAGCTTGGATTTGTACAACAACAATATCTCAGGGATTATTCCTCCTGAATTGGGGAAGTTGAAGTCACTTGTCTTTTTGTGAGTTAACATATCCTAAGTATAAATCTTGTCTTTCTTTCCTCTTTTGGTGAATGCTTGAGTCCTAACAACATGGACAAGCATGTATGTGTGCTTAAACCTGTCTAATTCAAATTCTAATTTTCCTTTAATTGGGTAGGCGAGTGAACAACAATCAGCTAACTGGCCGAATTCCAAGGAAGCTTTCTAGTATTCACAGTTTGAAAGTTGTGTAAGTTATACTAGCTTAATTGTTTGCCCTTATTTTTTTAATGTTGTAAACTTTCTGCTAATGCTTTTATGCTCTTCCAGAGATGTCTCGAACAACAATTTGTGTGGAACAATTCCTACAACTGGTCCCTTTGAGCACATCCCATTGGAGAAGTAAGTGTTAATTAATTCAATTCGTTAACCAATACTTCCTTATTGGGTTACATTTTCTTGCATCAAATACAATTCTGGATATTGACCATGCCCACCCTCTCTGACCTTTATGTATTAAAATACAATATTGCAACAACTTTCTCAGTTGACCATCAAGATTAGCCTCGATGGTTTACCCACTTTGGCTGAGCTGATGGCCTGATTTCAATCCTTGCCACGTGGACCTTTGATCTATAAGAAATATTTGTGGGACACCCTTTAGACAATCTTGGCACCCTCTAGCGTCGTGGTGACCATCCATCTGTTTATTCTCGGGTGGACCAATTAATTTGGTTAGATGGATGGAGCACCATATTTCCTGAGTGTCCTAAGGGTGCCGAAGAGTATTTCACAATAGTCCATATAAGTAAGGATCCATGGGGCTCCCTGTAGAGCTGCGGGGCAGCCCCTCCAAAGCACAGCCAGCCACAAGATGATTGATCCAACAACTAGAATTTAATATTTCTAAAAAAATTAAAAAATATGATAATAATTTTATTTTTGATTTCTCTTTCATATTATGGCTAATTTAATACTTTGATATTTTCAAATTTAAAAACTTATTTTATATTATTTTTAATAAAATAAAATAAGGACAGTTAGATTCCGTGAAACGGCAAAATGCATAGAGATTGGAAAGAATACCAACAGCAAAAGCACTTTGTTGGGCCAATACTGTCATTGAGAGACGAAATCTGGGAGAGGGAATGGGATTAAATGCCCCAATAGTCCTAGCTGTAAACAACGGACACTAGGTGTTGTGCGTATGAAGTCATGCAGTGTTGTGGCTAACGGGTTAAGTATCCTACTTGCTAGGAGCAACAAGATCAAGTTGGTTAAGGGTGAAAATAGCCTTTCATGTCTAGGATCATCGATCATAGAGACCCCCCACTCTTAACCGTGGGGTGTCCCCTCACACTACCAGAGTCCCCCTTAATCTGTTTAAATAAAGCCCCCTTTTATATACTCTCTCTTCTCTGTAGCCTCTTTCATACCATTTCTTTATTCTCTTTTTCTTCCCTCTCTCTTTTTTTTTTCTCTCTCTCTCCCTCGGTTCTCTTTATGTCAACGCTTGATTGACACTTTCATGGACCTGCCTTACGCAAGCTGACTTTTAAATCATGGATTTTCCTGAAGGCTTACAGTTTTCCTGCTAGACTATGCATTCCAGAGTGTTGTTACCGTGAGACCTAAGTCCTCATAAATATTTTCTCGTGATATTTGTTTGTTCTTTTTAATCTGCTTAGTGTTGGAGAAAGCATTGATATGATAGTTTTCCAGATTATTTTCGTAGTTCAAACTTGTTGGCCATCCTCTAATCATCATTGGCGTATAAATTACTCTCTTCTTGATGATCATAATACAGAGAAGATGGGCATGTTGGGCATGGCATGTCACTACTTGATTAACTTTAGAATCTTCTGGATGTGGTTGAGTGTCTTAGGTATTAGTAAAAAGTATGGTGGATACATTGTGAGAAAGATGAATGCGTTCACAATCCACAATTGTGGTCAGTTTTTGTATTGAAAAATATTACTTTTACTACAAGTTTACTAAAATTCTATGAAAAAAAATATATAGTACTTATTGACTGGTCTCTTTTTTGTGTGTGTGTGTGTGTGTTTTCCTATTGCATGGGGGCCCTTGTAATAGGTGACTTGTCATTATTTTTGTTAAGATTATATTAAACTTGTAGTCTCTTTCCATTTTACTGCCTATAGGATGTGGGGCGTTGTCCTAGTGGCCTTTATAGTAATCAAATTCTGAATCTAAAATCCAATATCTTTAAGCTTTGTTTATGTCTTTTGGTGAGTTTAGAATTTGTCATACGTTCATGTCTATATAAAAGTCATCCATTTTCATTACTGCATAATACATGTTAAAGCAAGCAGTGAATATCCATTTTCATTCTTCCATTTAAGGCTTACCTGTATACATTATTCAGAGGGTGAGTCATGACCTAACTATAAGATTTCTTTATTGTAATTTTGTGGCCATGGGTTCAAATCACTAAAATACTATTGTGGCCATCTAAAACACTATTGTGGCATTGTGCATATGATCCTCCCTAAACTCCCTAAACTCCATGATGTCAAAACCTCATATATTGAATGCTGATGAATTTTTAGTTTACATTATTGAATCTTGAACAAGCGGTGCTTGGAAGATAGCTGATAGCTAGGTGATTTAATGGAATTCAATTTCTGTTTCGTCTATTTTACTTATTAAATAGTTTTATTTATGTTTTAATAATTTATGGAGATGCATCCGAATATCGTTTACTGCACGAAACTGCTTCTTCCATTCCATCAAATAATTGCTAGGGCTACTTTAAGGTTACTCTTTACATTTTTCCTGTCACTCCTCACAGGGGAAGGAGTCGGACCCGACTTAACTACGGTCGAGCATGGGCTTTGGATACATCCTTTTTCTAATGCTTTGAAATTCTTATGTGAATGTAGAGAAAGCTTATTGCTATTTGTTTATGCTAAACGCCTATATAGATGAAAAAGGGGTTGTTTAGGTTATTTACATGATTTCTGAATTTCCTGATGTACCTCTTAATCGTTATTTTTCAGCTTCGAGAACAATCCTCGACTCGAAGGTCCGGAATTGCTTGGACTTGCCAGCTACAACACGAACTGCCCCTGAGAGACCCGCAATTTCGATCGAGATGCTCTCCGCCTGTAGTGTTATGTGCTAACAGTCTGCTTATTTGCTGTGTTATGTGACTAAGATGCTGCTTATTTATTGTGACCTGAGATGAACTGAGACGTATCCCCTCTTGGAAAACTTTGTACGGCCTTGGCCATGGCCATGATATAAAGTTGTATGGTTGTATGAAAAAGGCATGTCATTAGGCTTAAATACTAATGAAGTTTGCTGTGATTATCCCTTATAATTAAGCCCCTTTTGCCTTTCTTAATTGATCCGACTTTCCTGGAGAAGCAAATTCTTCTGAAATTGAAGATTTCAAATTCGTTCTTTTTAAGCTTTCTATGCAATTTGATTAAAGAAGCTCTAAAATGTATATTCAGGGACTGTTTGAAGTTAAGTAAATGAATTGTGGATATTAAATCAAATAATTTAAGCTAATGTTTAATTTTTATTATTTATTTATCTAACATCTGATTTTAGCCGTTGAGTAGGTGAAAAAGCCTCCTTACTGGGAGGATCTTAACATCTCTCGTTTGATTCGTTGCGGTTTAAACAATAATGCAAGTATCCGTTCTATAAAAACTCATAAAATATGCGGTTTTTCTTCTCTTTTTTTTTTTTAATTTGTTATTTGTAACTATATATTATTAAAATATTATTCAACCCTCACTTTTCTTTCTTTATTTGTTTATTTATTTTTTCTCACAAATTATTTTTAATTTTTAAGAGGTTTAATTTAATATATTTGATGCTATTATTAGTAATTTTATTATTTGTGATAGGTGTATCAATAATTGGCTGGTTTAAAGAGAGTCAATAGAAGCCCAAAATGAATGGTCAACACTTTAACGGCCCAATCGGAGAACGGGCCCAGAAGCTGAAAAGCCCAGTCCGGACGACCAACTCACTCGCAGACGGTCAACTCAGTGTTGACCGTCCGTATTTTGCTCGTTTGGTCCAAAGATGATTTTCTACAGTAATGAGCCTAATCCATTCAAACCCATGAGCCATAAGGCGGCCAATCCCGACTTTTTAGGCATCTTTTACGATCCCAATTGGCACCCAAAATAAACATTGATAAAATTAGCACCCTTCACATAAGGAATGCGTCAAATTTTTTTAATTTCTTACCAATTGGGGCTCTCTAACGATAATATACTCAAAAGGAATGTGACCGATTTGAAAAGCTGTTGACCGTCTCAGAATGAAACTATTCCAGCTTGGCAACTGGCATCTGCTCCAGAAGGCAAGCCAATCAAAGTCCACAGAGGAGATGACTCCTTCCAAAGAAGGAATATCGTCCTCTCAATTATAAATAAGCCCTTAAATTATCATTCAATGCATGCTCTCTTATACGATTTTTGTTACGCAGACACAGGCAAACTGTTACTCACAAGAACCTTGACAGACAAAAAGACTTGAACACTCACAGAGGGATGATCCACGATTCTCTGCAAAAACTCCAAAAAACACCTAAGGCAAAGAACGCGCTCTCGACAGCTGTTTACTGCCTTCCCACCCTTCAGATTCATGACAACGGCTTTGGCCTCTCTTACATTTGGATACCTCTTCACTCCTGTTATCTCCTTCTCTTTTAGCTTTCAGTTTCTGTGGCTGTTTACCGACTTAAGCATCGGAGTGTTTTCGGTGGGACAACTTTTTACCGACACGCTGACCTCTTAAGCTTTTTAGTGGTGTGCAGGATTCGCGCTCAAGGAACAGAGCCGGTTCAACCATTCAGATAAATCTGAATTCGTTTAAAATTTAGATCTAGATACATATTAATTTATATGTATAATTAATAAGATAATTAACAATATTTGAGTGAATCTTATTTTTACGTTTAATTGTAAACCGTGAACGTTTGGCAGATGCGGCAGAAATTTCAACCCGGGGAATTTTCCAAAGCTGAATTTCGTTTCCCCGAGACGTCTAAAACACGTTTTCTCAATGCCCAAAAAAAAAAAAAAAAAAAAAAAGAGGATTGCATAATTTATTTTCGAATTTACGTATCATAAAATTAGGGACGTATAAATGCTATGTAGTCGGCATTTAATTTATAAAAATATATATTTGATATAAATTTAAATTTTATAAATAAAAAAATTTGAATATACTAATTCAAGTGTGACATAATAATTGTGATTGCGTCGGTGTCAAATTAGGAAGCTAAAATAAGGATTTTGAGTTCCTTAAGGTAACGCAATTGCGACATCTTCTGATTGCGAACGAATTTGCATGCACACCAATAATTTTAATTTAATAGTTAATATTTAATATATTAAAATAATATAATATATTAAAATATAATATTTTTATATATTTTTTATATTTATTAAATTAAATTTTATCTATTTGATTGAGGCCTAATTTAATAAAAGTGGAGCCGTTGGATATGCGATGTCCTGTGCCATAGGCCCCCTCAGTCATATTGAATATCGTCTAATTCAAGCTAAAGTTGGGACCCAATCAAGCCATGTTCACTTTAGTAAGGAATATAATATAAATGAATTGAGGCCCACGTCAGAATTGTCAGATTTACAGAAAATTATTGTAACAAGTAATCGCATTCTAACAATTTGATCGATTAATTTGTTAGAGTTCTAAGTTGGTAGACTAAATATATACAAGTCGAAAGACTAATTGATTAAGAAAGTGCAAACAATCAAAAAAGGGCCCCGTCAATAATAAACCAAGCGTGACAAAAATTATTATGATAGAGAATCGTTGTTCCAAATGATTACGGTGTTAAGAGAATCATCTAGCAACGTAATAAGAATAAGTTAGATAAAATGAAGGATGCGAAATGGTAAGATATGATAGATTTTACTAATTGTATGATCAAATTATATATTACGGATAATACTATTTAAAAAAGTATTAGTTTGTCAGATTTAATTGATGTTTGGATAAAATTTGAGAGTCGATATAAGTTCAAATTATTGATAACAAGATTGCGTATGAAAAAATTTTCTAGCTTTCGTTTGTCGAAAGCAAAAAAAAATTTAAGGAGCATTTGGATAAGTCGAATCGAATTTTGATGTAAATGTCAGCACTTGATGAGAAGATTAATGAAAAATATAGGGCATTCGTATTGTTGACTTCTTTCCCGACCTCATACGATCATATTGTCTCTACACTATTATTCAAAAAAATACGCTTAATTTTAATGAGGTTATTATTTCCTTACTTATGAATGAGTCGAAATAAAAGAAAAATATATTGAGGTTTTGGGGGAGTTGAGACTCTTGGTAGGGACATGAAAAATCAATGGACCAGGGTTACAAATTGAAGAGGAGTAACAGCCGGTCAAAGCTTTCAACATATGAAATGATTCCATTGTGGTAAGAAGGGTCACAAAAAATAAAATTACTTCAAGAGAAAGTACAAAAAGGAAGGTTGAAGTGAGCTTCAAAAGATGAGAGATTTTGATAAAAATGATCAGGCCTCTCTTGTTTCCCGCAAAAACCTTCTAACTGTGCATGCGGAGAAGCCATAGAGCTTTCCGTGTCAAAAGACAAATTATGTGATAGATAGCGGTTCATCCATTATACTAACAAGTTTAGTGGTTAACGTTTGATGGGGGTTCAAATTTTATTTTACCATGTCAGATTATATATATTCGAGTTGAATCTCAACATAAAGCAAGTATAACAGTAGGATGGCCTTCAAAATATAAATGGCATAGTGGTGGGATGGGCATGATAGAAAAAGTAGGGCGAGGGAGAGCTGTTAAGAAGGAAATCGACGGAGGAGGTGCTTGGTAGATGAAGAGGGGTGAGAGGAAGCAAGAAGATTCGAGAGAAAAAATATTGAGAGGTAGATGACATATTTATTATTATTATTATTATCATCATATTTATTGATATGTTATTAGTTTATTATCATTAATACCGTAGTGCTACTAATTTTGAATAATGCATTTCAATCTAATCAAATTACAATATCTATATATAACAGGTTTTTCTTAACTAGTGATTAAATGTCAAAATAAATAAAGTCAAATTTATTAATTTATTCTACATAAGACTGCATTTTAGGTAATATCGAATTCTCCAAAAATTTATTTAAGCCTAATTGCATTGCATTTGATTTAAAAGACTTATTTATATAATTTAACTCCACTATTAATAAATTTTATAAATTTGGGTCCAAAATATTTAATTTAAATTATCGGGATATTAGATATTATACATGAATTTAAAGACCAATCGCCCGTGAAAGCACAACTAGTTAGGACTCAGGGGGCTGCAACGCGCAGCCCCTGCGATGCCAACGGGAGCCGTTGGATTGAAATTCGACGGTTTCTATTTTTTTAAAAAATAATTATAAAATTAAAAAAAAATATATTAATATTTTTATTTCTTTAATCAATAACAGAAAAAAATATAAAAATAAAAAAAAATAACTAAAAATAATTTTTTTATATATATAAAATGAGAACCGTCAAATTTTTTAATCCAACGATCTTTTTTTACATCACAGGTAGGTGTTACAATCACCATGAATCCCAACCAGTTAAAGGAATCCCGTCAGTCGTAAACCAAACGTGGCAAAAATCACTGTGACGAAGAATCATATGCCAATCAATTTTCAAACAACGTGAAGAAGCTTCTAAAATATGCTTGGCCCTTTCGGTCTCTTATCATAATCACCGTGCCGTTGCTTTAATAAATATTAATTCCATATTATATTTTAAATTATATTGACCACTAAATATAGACTCCATATAACATACGTATAATACTATACAATGGCTATCGAATCTTTATCCAATGCTCATAAATTTTTTATTATTAAAAAAATTTAAAAAATATTTTTTAAATAAAAGGGTTAATGAGAAGCGTTGGATGATGATCCGACAGTTACCGTGCAACATTATATGTACGTCATATAGAATTCATACGTATACTATTATCATCACCTTTTAGTCACAAATACCAGTGTTGGTGTGGTCAGAGTTAAACGACGATAATAATTAATTATATTTATTTTTTTATTTATAAAAATTAAATAATTCAATATAATTTAAATAGTATAAGAAATTCATTCGGCTGAACTAAAGTATAGGAACATGAACAAATTTTGTGTCGCTTTTATTCCTTATTCCTCGATAAAAAAAAAAGAAAAATAAGAATAACGCATCTACTTTATTTATTTATCTTTTTCTTTTTTGTGTGTGAAGGAATAAGTGCAATTTGATTGGCAATATTTTTTTTATAGGTAGGATTTATTTTATTTTATTTATTTATTATTTTTAAAATTTAATATATTTAATATATATAATAATTATAAATAAAATTATATGGGTGAAATAAATATTAATTTATAAAAAAAATACCACCGACATATAAAAAAAACCGGAAAAATGCAATTAGTGAAGCGGAGTCGTACCCAACAGCAATGGGACGTTGACTGGTTGGCATATAAAATATTTATTTATTTATTTATTTTTATTTTGCTATATTAGCCTATTAATAAAAATAATAAAAATAACAATTTTTTTACATAATTTATATAGGAGAAATATATGAAACTATGAGTATTATTTTAAAATAAAATAAAATAAGATATATTACGAAAATATAAAATTTTTATGTTTAATTTTAGAGGTTTTTTTTTAAATGTTAATTTAATAATATAAATAAATTAATCAAATATCATATTAAAATAAATAATTAAAAAATAGCAATATGTTGTTAATCTTGACTGCTGATAACATAAAATTAAATTTTTTTGTTTTTTCATGAACAGTTCGGACGAAAACGGAGGAACCCAAACAAGTAAATGAAACGACGACAAAGAGGGATTGGTACGCCGGAAGGAACCTACACACGCCTTGAAGATGGTGGAGAGCGAAGAACCATTGCTGCAATGGAAGAAGAATTCTTTTTCTGGGTATTACGAGGTGGAATGCCCGGGTTGTCAGAACGATAAGTTTAAAGAAGAGTACCCAGGTGTTCCTTTCAAGCATTTCTTCTGCATCTCGATTATCGCTCTATGTGCAGGTATGGTCATGTCTCTCTTTCTCTCTCGCGCCATTTCTTATTGTGGTCATCAAAGTATTAGGTAGGAATGTTGAAAATTGTGAGGTTTATGGCTGCATTGTTAGGGGAATACATGGATGTAATGTTGATATTATGGACTTGAATCTTAAATCTCGTTGAAATATCCCATATTAAATGTTTTTTAACGCGAGGGGAGTACTATCAGCAGAATTAATCGATCGCCATATTCTTCATATTCTTAGTTGCTGGTTGTCTTTACTAGGAATTGCATTCTCATTATAATGTTTCCATTCTGTTTCGACTGTTACAGCCTTGCCGATATCGTCTCTTTTCCCGTTTCTTTATTTCATGGTATGTGTCTGTCTTTCTTGGATGTATCATCTCAGTTTTACTTTTTGGATGTTTTCCTTGCAATACATGCCTGATATTTGTTTTTTACCGAGCAGATAAGAGATTTCCATATTGCAAAAAGGGAGGAAGATATTGGTTTCTATGCTGGTTTTGTTGGTAAGCATATTTATGCCATATCATCCTTTTTGCATAGATTTTCAGAAACAAGCTTAGTTCGTAGTTTTATTTCAGTCTGACAATTTTTTTTTGAAGGATCTTCGTTTATGTTTGGAAGAGCTTTGACCTCTGTTCCTTGGGGAATGGTGGCTGATCGTTATGGTCGAAAGCCTGTTATGATGTTTGGTACAATCACAGTGTCAGTATCCTTTGGGTTTTCTTCTGCTCGGTTTATTTGCAATCAGAATTTACCTTTTTTTTTGCTCGAGGGTTTTGACTTTTTTTTTTATTTTTTATTTTGTGATCTTATAGTCTCATGTCCTTGTGAATTTGCATGTCAGGGTTGTATTTAATACACTTTTTGGCCTTAGTTCAAACTTTTGGATGGCACTTTCTACAAGATTTCTGCTCGGCTCTTTGTGTGGCATACTTGGGCCAATAAGGGTATGCCTACATTATCAAGTATATGAGCTTTTTGCAGAATTTATTGCAAGCTTTGTGTTGCCTTGGATAACATGAGAACTTGCACTGATATAGGAAATCGGTCTTGCCTTTGGTGTAGCAATCTTGGTTATATATATTTGTTTCATGGCAATTGATTTTGTATCTTTGCCTTTGAGGCAATCGAGCATAGCCGTGTTGTCATGTCAAGCGATCCAACCCTAAAGTTTAAGCTGTTAGATGTGCCCAATGGTGATCTTGTCCTGTAACACACCTTCTCATGTGAATGCCCTTGGGTTTGGAGTGTGGAATATGTTCAAATCCACTCTTACCATATGCTAAAGTTCAATTTAATGAAAATGAGAATACAAAAGAATCAAACGTATGACCACTCGTCAAAATTGATCTGATATAATGTGAAGAAAATAGCTGATCCAACAGTTTAAATTGTTAATTGAAGGCCTTGGATTTGCCCAACACTCTGATTGGGCATCACTATGTGCAGTATGACTTTCAGGTGTTATGAAATTGGATCGATTGGATATTTCTATAGTAGGTTTTCCCTGATATGGCTGTTGTTATTTATTTCATTTTCAATATGCCAACATTTTTTGTCACAGTGTTTCATGGCAGCAATTACCAAATTATTTATGCTTGCTGAGTCATGTGGTTTGAGTTGTGATGACTGTTGTCCAAGGGGCCTCAGGTGTGTTATGACTGATTAATGTCATCTGTTAACTTTCTAACAAGAGCTGGCAACAGCTTCTTTTCTCCTTTAAGTCCTAGTTTCACAGCTGTGAACTAAACTTGTTCTTCATGCTGTCCTATCTGCAGAATTATGAGTACAACTTTGTTCATTAAGCCTGTTGCTTTTGTTGAAAATTTAGACACATCATGACTCAAACTTTGGCTATTATGGATCTATTGGGGATCACATCTTCAATGGTTGATGAAACCATGATGTTTATTTGTTGTTGATAAAACCTTATTTGTAAAAATGACTGAAAAATTTGTATTGGTAGCCCAAGTTTATGTTAATGACATTGTCTTTAGTGCTACCATTGGCTTCCTGCTCATTCTTTTGCCAACTGCATGGCCTCGGAATTTGAAATGAGTATGGTCGGAGAGTTTACATACTTTATCGGCTTACAAATTCGGCAACTCTCTACGGTAGTTGTATTTCTCAAGCAAAATATGCCAAGGATCTTGTAAAATGTTTCAATCTTGACAACACCAAATATACCTAGTCACCCATGAGCACTTCATCGAAACTGGATTGTGATCTTGCAGGAAAGAGCGTCGATCCAACTCTCTGTAGAAATATGATCGGCAGTCTCTTGTACTTAAATGCTAGCCGACCCGACATTACATTTAGTGTCGGTATCTGCGCCCGATATCAATCCAATCCAAAAGAGTCCCATTTAAGTGCAGTTAAGCGTATCATTTGCTACATCAATGGGACCTCCGATTATGGGATTTTCTTCTCAAATGACTCCAATCTCACCTTGGCTGGATATTCCGATGCTAATTGGGCTGGAAATGTTGATGATCGAAAAAGTACCTTCGGTGGATGTTTCTATGTCTGCTCCAACTTGGTGGCTTGGATGAGTAAGAAACAAAACTCCATCTCTTTGTCTACTGCAGAAGCCGAATACATTGTCGCAGGAAGGTGTTGTACGCAACTCCTGTGGATGAAACAAATACTTCTTGATTACGGTATTGTCTAGAACACTATGACAATTTACTGTGACAATACTAGTGTTATCAATATTTCCAAAAATCATGTTTAGCACTCACGAACCAAACATATTGATGTTCGATGTCATTTCATTCGTGAGCTCGTGGAAACTCGAGTCATCTCTTTTGAATATTCTCCGACCGACACTCAACTGGCCGACA
>JAOVVI020009182.1:0-13769 GCA_028571085.2 Nepenthes alata
GACATGTGTCAAGTTGGGATTTGTCAGCCACTGGTGGTAGCCAGCAGTGTCAGTTGTCACCTTGTAGTGGCACAAGGACCGTTGTCAGGTATTGACCACGCTTGGTCTGCTGCTTGCGTGGAGATTGGCTGAGTGACTTGGGGGGATGGCGTGCACCGCGGCCTGCAGCGCTAACCTTTTCCTCATTGGCTAGCATTCTCTCGATAAGCTGCTGTGGCCTGCAGTGGCGCACTGATTAGTCGTGGCCATGGGATGCCGCGTGAACTATGAGCTTGTTCTTGCTGGGCTTTGGAAGGATTTTGGGCCTGCTGCTTCGACTGGGCTGTAGTTCCTTGGACTGGGCCTTGCTTCTCCTGGCCCGCCTCCGGGCTGGACCCAACATAATGTGTTGTGAGATTCATATAAAAATGATGCATGCTAATAATGGCAATATGTTTGAGATAAATATTTCCATCAACCTTTTTTTACTTCAATAAAATTACATTTTTAATTAATATTGATGCGTGGATTCAAATTTTGAACAGGTTCGAGTCGAACTATCCATTGGATTATGGTCTCCATTTACCGAGCTTACGATTCTGCACATCACAAATAAAAACAAGCGATCAAGTGACGGTAGGGTTTGATCCCATCGAAAATACTTCGACGCTCAAATTAGTATTGAGCCTTCTGAGGACAAGAATGTGAAATGCAGTGAATGCAAAGATGGATGCTTGGAGTGTATTTGGGTATGTTAGTGGGAGGTGCACACGTAGAGAGAGTAGCTTGGATTATGGAAGCTCGTCAGATGCAATTTTTTTCAGTACTCATCCCACAAAGGACTTTTAGCAGAGAGAAAAGGAGCGAGCACTGGAAAGCTTGGGAGCATGGAGAGTTTCTATAAGCTTTAGTTTGCTAGAGGGTATTTAGTAGGTAAAAGAGAGTGTGCCTGTGGAGTGAATCTCTATGGTCTTTTATAGCCATGGTCATCCACTGCTTTCCTTGCGTAGTGAGGCGAAATGCCCGCCTTCCCTGAGGATCGTTGCCTTTCCTAGTGGGATGCGAGCTCTATTTTTGGCTGTAACGGTCAAGAAGGTGGATATCTTTCTTTTTATACATGGTAACCATTAGGGTTTCCTGTACTAATTTGTGTGCTTGCCTCCCGGGATGGGCTCTGATTCTAGGAGGTTGCCATTACAGCGGAGATTGCCTTTCTTAGAGAGGTGGAGAATTAGGGCAGACGACCGTTGAGACTTGAAAATGTGTGGTTGGGCCGATTAAGACATGGGTCGCGTTCGTTATGGGGCGTGATAGGCTTACTTGCCACTTCTTTGGTCAACAACAGTGTTGACCGTCCTAAACTCAAATGGGTCATCGTTGATTTTGGGCCACTGCTGGCCTGCTTGATACTTCTCTAATTAATGGAAGCGTTGACCGTCCTAGGCGCAAATAGGCCGCTGTAGCGTTTGGGCCACTTGCTCCTTTTGGGTCGGCCTGCTACTAATGTTCTCATCCAATATAATCTAAGTAGTTTCTATTTTTAGTTTTAGTTTTTCATCTGATTATTAATTTTCACATTTTTATTAATTTTATTCTATAAAAAGTAATTTCTATTTAAATTGATTTAAAAATTTTTACAATTAGCCTTACTCCTAAATTCACTTATATATTATCAGGAAATTTAAAATATTGCAAATTCATCGTATTTTATCTAAAACAAAATTAACACTAATATTTTTTTTCTTTATTTTTTGGGCTACTGTTTGTATATTTGGTCATATGATTTTTTTTTTAAATTGTTGTTTGCCAAAAAAAAAAAAAAGCATTGATTTATTTACCTCCATCAAATAATAATAATAATTTAAATCTAGAAAGGGGTAAGGCGAGGCGGCAGGCGTGAGCTCGCCATAAGGGTTTTTTGAAGTACAGCAGAACCCCCAAATTCCCTCCCTCCATCCGTATCGCACCCATTTCTGATCTACATATTCACATGGTTGACGCAGAAACAGCGACACCACAACCCGCGGCTCCAATGGCAGAAGACACCTCAGTTCCCAATCCGGAACGATCTCATTCAACAGCCGAAGCTACAATAGAAACGGGCGCTCCTGAGTGCTCCGAATCAACGATTAACGATGCCGAATCGTCTGGAATAGTCTCCGATTCCTGCCGAGAGAAGTCGCTGGAGTTTGCGGACGAGTTGATGGAGAAAGGAGCAAAGGCCATTAAAGATTGCAACTTCGCTGAGGCGACTGAGTGCTTCAGCCGTGCCCTCGAAATCAGGTTCGGGATTATTTTAGCGTTTTGTAGCTCTCTTTCCATTTAATTACTCCGAAACAATCTTGAAATATCACTGCGAGGGACAGATTTTGGTAAGACTTTTGTTGAACCGATTCAAGAAACTTAATGGTAGTCTTTTCATTCGGTTGTTGGTTATCTGTTTACTGGTGCAGCTACAACAGATAATTAAGGTGTTCTACCGTAATTAATCAAGCTGCCTTGTAAATGTGACCCGTGGTGTGGGTTGAGGTGTTAGCTGTTGTGGAGATTAGGAGCCTGAGATATGACGTAGGATCTATAAACAAGCAACGGTAATTTTCAATGGATTACTGGCATTTGGCAAAAGTGTTGGCCGGAAAGAGGGCAGCCTACTATCATAGGCACAATAGATCGAAGAAAAAAGGAAATCGAAGCGAGAACAATGACAAATGATTTTACGTGGAAAATCCTTATGAATCAAGGGGAAAACCACGGGACGTTGAGTTCGTAAAAGTGTACTATGTATGAGATAGAGATTACAAACAATAAGGCGGAAAAGCACATACACACACTTTGTTGAGCCTTCTTCCTCTCCTCTGTTTTTCTTTTCTCTCACGCTCACACACTGCTTTTGCTTAACAACACTTGCTCTCTGTCTCTTCTACTTGACCTCTATGTTTTCACACCCAGCACTACAACAGTCTCTGCATATACATATATAAGAATATGCAGAAGGTCTTGGCAGCAGCTGCTGAACCAGCACGTCCGGTCATCATGGTTGGTGCACGGTTCCCAAGAAGCATGTGTCAGCTTAGTAGGCGGCGCATGTCTGCAGCAGCAGAAGACAGATCAGCTGTCATTTGGTTTCTAATGTTACCTAAACCGGCAGGTCAACCTTCACCCTTTGAGACACGGCAGACGTTCTGAGTTTCCTTAATTGTTGACCGTCCTTCCCATACAAATCCGATCAACACATAGTTGACCGCCCTACCATCCAGACCGGTCAACATCTTGTTGACTGTCTTTACGGTCGTCCTGAGAACCCTCAGCAATGGACGGTCAACTTGGTCCTTCATCCGGTCAACTATGTTGACCGGAATTTCTTCACGTGAGAGATTTCCAACAAAAAACACTTGCCTTTGTGTCCTTCAATAGACAGAAAACAGCTAGTCCGTTGATTAATTCCTCCATTAGTGTTTTTTTCTCATTATATTCCGAGAATTCATATTCTTAGTTTTTCATAGTGTTTCAGTGAGTCTCAGGAATATCTATCTCATTCTAAACTCAGACCAGCGACTCTGATTGTCATTGACAAGAATGAGAAGGAACTCCCTTCATTTTCAATGCAATTCTTGATCCAAGAAGGATGTTCTGACCTTTAAAATCTTGGTTATTGTGATTTAGAACCACTAAGAAAGAACCTGATCAGGTGGGATGGAATTTTTCTTTTCTCAGTTCTCTGTGAGCAACACTGAGAATATATAATCTTCTTTGTTTGTGTCTAAATAAATTTGAGATTGCATGTATCTTTTTTAATTCATAATTGGGTAGGATTGAGAGGACAGCCTGACAAAATGACAATGTTGTGTCTGATGAAATTCTGACTGCAATTTCTGGAAGATCATAATAATTCGATGCAGTTGGACAATCTCCCTGAATTCTTCGTCTGAATCTAGAGATGTACAAAGTGAGTTTGTCCCCTTTGGAGGACTGTATCAGGACTGCACAAGGCATTCAAGACGCCTGTGTAGCAGATAGCGGCCTTCGGGGCATAGGGAAATTGAACTAGCTTACATAACTGGGAAATGAAACAATGGAAGCCATCAACTGGGATAGTCAGGTTCTTCAGATGGTGGTTACTTTGAAATATCTAAAACAAATCATTTATAATCTGGAATTCAGATGTTCATGACACTCATATGACAGTTCATCAATATTTTTAGTACTCTATTTGCACCTCATGGGTGATAACTATTACATTTAATTCATCTTATTCATGCTGTTAAGTCCACCTTGTATTGCTCATAAGATAAATCAAATTATTGCACAAAGTTGAACTGTTTGTTTACTCTGTTCAGGATTACTACTGTCCTTTGCAAGTTATCAAAAGGTCAATCATTAGACACAAAAAGTTCCTGCCTTCAACTTTGTAGTGTGGAATTAGCAATTATTAAGGGCTATTGATCTCAGAGAACGTGTGCAATTGGCTACTGCTTCTTTTTCATTTCTTTTCTCCTAGGTGTTTAAGAATGAAATGAATTGACTAATTAGTATGTTAATGAATAATCTGCAAATAATTTGTCTACTGATTCTCCATTGTCTCCTTTGCCATCTTAGCTAGGATTTCAAGGTTTGAATTCAATTTTCTTTTTAAAAAAATGTTGGTTCAGTTCATAGTATATTCAGAATTTTGCTGCTCTTCAACGTCCCCTTCCATTCTTTTTAGCATATTGTTAGCATAATAATTCATGTTCAATTTTTTTATCAGGGCGGCACATTATGGTGAACTTGCACCTGAATGTGTTAGTGCATACTATAAATATGGTTCTGCACTATTATACAAAGCTCAAGAGGAGGCTGATCCACTGGCTGCTATGCCTAAGAAAGATACTGAATCTCATCAGGACTTTAACAAGAATGGATCTGCCAAGAACAATGAAAATGGGGATTCTTACATAACTTCTGTAAATGTTGAGCAAGATATGAAGTCAAAGCAGCAAGAAGCAGCATGTGGTGGTAAATGTGTTATCGCATTGCATCATCCTTATATTGATTGACAATCTCTAGAAAACAACTTGTTGGAGAGATAATAGTTAGCAAATTGGAAGACTCTTTACTGTATGCCTAGTCAAAATCGCTACAATTAAAAATCACCACCATGTCAAGAATCAGTATCCAAATTTTAATTGGTTCTAATTGCTGTCGGTCCATTGTATTTGCAGTATTGATCCAACAAGGAGGTTAAGTTGTTATTACTTCATCGGAATTAAGAACGACATGCTTTATTATCATCTGCTTTCACTGGATTTCCTGGTATTTTAAAGCCATTAAATGCCATAGATCAGGCAATCACAATGAACTAGGCTATGGAAGGAAATAGTCTTGCAAAAAAATTAAACTAAGGTGATCCGTATCTGAACCAATGTCTATCCTGGGCCAAGATCACCCAATGTGGGATCCGAGTTTGAATGTTGTAACCTTGGTCCCCTGCACCACATACAGTAAAGTCAAGGGATCCGGGTTTTTCTCTCCGGTAAATCCTTTGGATGCCTAAATTAGTATTAGCTTGAGTAGAGTAAGACGGTTGGGAAGTTACTAACTTCCTCCTCCAAGCTGACTATATTGAGAGGTTAAAGAATAATTAGTTTCTTACTAGATCTCTTCTTTGTTTCTTGTATAAAATAGTTTGTGAAGAGAAGAACGAGGAAGATGAAGATGAGGAAAGTGATGATCTGGGTGAAGCAGATGAAGATGATTCTGACCTGGACTTGGCATGGAAAATGCTTGATCTTGCCAGAGCAATTGCTGAGAAGCAATCAATGGACACTATGGAAAAGGTTGACATACTCTCAGCATTGGCAGAGGTTGCTTTAGAAAGAGGTATTGTTCAAGTTATTTCTTTCTGCAGACTTTATTTTCCAGTTCTCTTAAAAGGTTTTCTGCTGCTAGCTTATCCGCACAATTCCTGGTGTAACATATTTGCCTTTACTCCTTGCAGAGGACATTGAAACATCTCTCAGTGATTACTTGAAAGCTCTTTCCATTTTGGAGCGGCTTGTTGAACAAGACAGTCGATATATTGCTGAATTGTATCCTTTCAACAACAAAATGCCCATTAAAATCGTCTGAATTTTCCTTAATTTCATTTTGTCAATAAAGTGGAGCCTAAATTTCTTGGAGAATCACAGATACATTTTGTGCACATCAGAAATTGTGCCCGTAATAACATTGAACATTCGCCCCATTATTCGAGTACTACTAGAAGCATCTAGTTTAGAGAGATGCTTATATTTTGTCAAGTAAGGTGGGGTTCATTTAGTTCATAATGAAACATTAAATTGCAGCCTGGGTATTGTTCCTTGACTAGAGCTTTCAGAAACTTCCGCATTTGCCTGTGCCTTGAGATTGGCTCCAAGGCTCAGGAGGCAATTCCTTATTGCCAGAAGGCTATATGTATCTGCAAATCAAGAATGCAACGGCTGATAGACGAGGTGAAGAGTTCAACAATGCCTACGTCAGTATCTGCTTCTTCCGAGGCAGATCAGGATTCTGCGGACAGGGTGTCTGATAATACTGTCTCAGATAAACAAGTAGAGATTGAAACATTGACTGGCCTCTCCGGTGAGCTGGAAAAGAAGGCAAGTGCTCGATCTTTACTTCAACCAAGCATTGTTGGCAGATTTGTTTTTTCAATTTTACTAACTAATAACTATATATCAAGTGTGATTTGTAATTGAAATATACCTTATAATTCAAAGAAAAAAATTTTGGAGGACATTTATTATACCTACTAAACTTTATGATTATAATGTTGGCAATCAAACATCATTTACCAAAAAAGTAAGTAGTATAGAAATGATAATGTAAGATGTATGAGTGGAATCACACTAAGAGACAAATATAATGAATGATTATATACGTAAATGTTTAGAAATTACACCTATAAAAAATAAGATGAAAAAAGAGTGTCTAAGGTGGTTTGGACACGCAAATTGTAGGCCAAGAGAAGCATCCGTGAGGAAAAATAAATTAGTTATGGTTAAAATAAAAAATAAAAAGGTGATACTTAAAAAAAAAAAAACTCAGAGTAGGGGAATGGAAAGTATTTAAAGTTCCTGTACTTTTTAAGAATATTGCAATAAAGCAAATGAAATGATAAAAGCGGATTTATATCCACTTAGTTGGACTTGAAATGGTTTCTAAGAAATACAAATAACCTGGCTTTTTTTTTGATTTGGTGGGCTTCTGAAATAACTAGTGAATTATAACTTGTTGTACGGCAATTAGTTCATTGATATTTGTGGTGTTAATGTTTTTGTTGGCTGGTTTCATTATCATAAAGCTACTCCAAAATTTAATTGGTTCAAAAGATACAAAATCTATGTTGAATCATTATTTAGCAGGGTTATCAAGAATTGGGTCTCTTTTCTGCTCGAAAGGAGCATGGTGAGGGATACTTTGTAAGAGATATTGTCGACAAACTTACTTAGCAATTGTATTGCTGTGAGGATAGTTTCTCATCTCTGTCACATTTTGTTCTAGTCCCCTACTGACTTTGTTGTTTAACCAACTACGCATGCTTTTCCAGCTTGAAGATTTGCAACAGCTGGCTTCAAACCCTAGATCCATACTATCTGATATCCTCGGCATGACGACATCTGCCACTGTGAGGGGCAGTGAGAGCCATAAACCTCCAGCAACAGCGAGTTCCTCACGGATTGATACTGCCAATAGCAATGGATGCTTCGACACTCCAACTGTCTCCTCCGATCGCACAACTGGAACACCCAGAGTTACAGATCTTGGTGTCGTGGGCAGAGGAGTTAAGCGTGTGCTAACTACCCTGGCCTCAGCCAGTGGAGAATCTTGCCCTGCGAAAAAACCGGTGATTGATGCTGAAGCTGGCAGCAATGCTTCTTGAACGCACGGTTCAAATAGGTACGCTTATTTCTTGTTAATTTGATGTTTTATGCTGTAGAAGTCGGTTGGTTTTATGCAAAATGAGCTTTATGATTATGATTTGCAACGCAAACAGTATGATTTGTTTAAACGTTGTAGTCCAAATCCTTATCAGATTATTCAGTCTCGTTGTTTCTTGCCGAATACGCTGGTCTATGTTCTCTTATTGTAAAGATTTTCATATTTACCCAATAACTATGATTAGGAGTTGGTGGATAAATAATAGAAATTATATTAAGTATTTTAAATAGGCAATCATAGCTTGCTAATCGTAGCCGTTGGATAGATATAAAGCCTCCTGTTAGGAGGACCATAACTTGTATTTTTTTTTCTTCAAATTTCCCACTTTAATTTGTGGAAGTATATCAAAAGCACCAGAGCCTGTCAAATTTGATTCCTTATTAAAATATGTAATGATTATTTATAGTTTATTAAATAATTGTTAACATAAAATGTCATGACAATCACTATATTTTAAGAAAAATTATTTGGAAGCACCCTTTAGCCATCATTCTGATACTTTAGAGTGGCGCGGTATCTGTTTATCAATTTAATCTTATTTGGGCATGTTAGTGTATAAGTAAATGGTTGGGGTTTTTATTATATAACACAAATTGAAAAAAATTAGGCAACATTGGAGGTTGATGTTACCTGTATTACTTTCGTGGTACTTATTAATTTTATTTTATATAAATAATATTTACCAGAAAACTCTAAGACTCCTGTTTTTATTTAAATATCTAAACCTTTAAAGTATAAAAGAACTAATAATGTTAAATTTTCTTAGATGGTGTCATATTTTATATAACTATATAATATTAGTGGATTTAAAAAAATTAGATCAATAAATAAGATATTATATTATTTATAAGTATTTTAATATTGTTTATTGGGTATAATTAAAATATTGAAAGTGCCAATGATTCTTTTTTCCCTTTACAACCTAAAATACAACACCAAGTTCTTGCCAAATGATTCTTAAAAAAATTTACTGGTAAAGAGAGAATATAAAAATTGTTTAGTGAGCGAAATTACTCTACTGAAGGCTTTTTAAAGATTTAAAAATTACAAAATGCCCGATTATCCCATAAGTAATTTAAACGGTGAAATTATATTAAATTTACCATTATTTATGTCTATTTTATGCTATTTGTGTTTGTTTTCTAGGGAAGAAGATTTCAAAGAAATCTATACATAGATTGAGGGGCTTTATTTCTTGAAGATATGGAAAGGTTTATGTTGGGTTCGGTGCAAAGGTTCAAGGAAATTCCAAAGCCTAACCCACTGAGCAACGGCTCAAATGGCGGATCCAGTCTAATGTCACAGAACAGTCTACGTGGCAGCCCGTACTCGCAACCAATGGGTACCGCCTATAATCCATTAATGTTGCTTACGGGCAGTAGTGGTGGCGCAAAGGAAATGAGCTAATGAGGAGAAGGTCAGCGCTGCCAGTTACGGCTCACGTTGCTATCCACAGTTCTCCAACAGTGTGAGGCAGCCCCATGCGGAAAGTCGCCACAACCGACAAACTTGGCAACACCAGCAGGGTCGCACGGAGTTTCGCGACATTATCAACTCATGGAGGAGTGAATCCGGCCGACAGATGGAAGAAAAGGTGAAGGTGCTCTGGGATCTCCTGAATAAGGAGAGACCCGCTCGGTCATCGGAAAACCTGCGAAAGTCACCATTCGCCATGGATCTCCGAACCCAATCGCTCCCTCCCAAGTTCAAGATGCTCATACTAGAAGGGTACGACAGGAGCGAAGACCCGATGGATCACCTCAACTGCTTCCGTACTCACCTGTCCCCTGGGGAGCAAGCGAGGCCATGATGTGCCAGTGTTTTCTCGTCACCCTCAGGGGAGACGTGCTGCTTTGGTTCCATGGCCCCCTGTCAAACTCCATCCGCTCCTTCGACGAGCTTGCGGACAACTTCCTGAGCCAATTCGCTTCCAACCGGAGAGAGGAGAAGCAGCCGTGACACCTGATCCGCCTTCGCCAGAGGACTGGCAAAAGTTTGAAGCGATTCCTCAATCGCTTCATCACTGAGGCGCGCAGGGTCCTCCAGCTCTTTGACGAGGTGAAGCTCAACGTTTTCGTTGCTACGTTGGCAGTAGGGGATTTCTTCAAGCCCCTGTCGTATCAGCGCCTTCAATCATTCCAGGAAGTAGAAGCCATTGCCCAAGCCTACATCTCGGCGGAGGAAGCCAACGAGCCAAAGCATCTCGAGTGCACGGACCGCCCTCCAAAGGTTCCCAGACCTAACATCGGCAAGAAGAGGAACGACGACAGTAGCCGATTCTGAGAATACCGTAAGTCGCCACATCCTTCGCCGGGATCAAGGAAGGAGCACGGACCAACGTCCTTGACTCCTCTAAATGATACTCACGCTAACATCCTGATGCAGATTCAGAATGTGAAGTTCTTCAAGTGGCCGAAAGTGCCGAAGGGTCCAAATGATGGTGACCAGACGAAGTACTGCCAGTACCATTGCTACCTCGGACATTCCACGGAGAACTGCCAGACCTTGCAGTAGAAAATAGAAGACCTGATCCATCGTAGACACCTCAAACGGTTTGTGAAGGGCTCGGGGTAGGCCCCCGCAGCCTCAGAAGGTGAGGCAAGCGAGCCTCCCAGGAACCGTACGATCGTCGGCGTGATCAGCATGATCTCAATCACGCTGGCCAAGTGCAGTAGGCAGGCGCCCCCCGAGCAGACTTGCAGCAATAAAAGAGCAAAGATAGGGGATAGGAGTGATGTCATTAGTTTTAGTGGCGACGATATGACACATGTAACCTTCCCCCATTCTGACTCTCTTATTATATCTGTCCTCATTTCAGACGGTACGATTGACTACCAAGTAAAACGAGTTTTTATTGATAATGGAAGTTATCAAAATTTGCTATATCTAGTTGTCTTTTTCAAGCTTGAACTGAGATAAATCCAAATAAAAGCGGCCAATGGCCTTCTATATGTGGTCTGAATAACGAATCTGTACATGTGGAGGGAATAGTTCAACTAGAGGTCATGATGGGAACTTACCCACACATCGCGATGCGAGAGCTAACGTTCATCATCGTCGATCTACTGTCCGTTTACAACGCCATCCAGGGGAGACCGTTCCTCACGGCCTTCAGGGCTGTTACCTCGATTCCTCACCTAAAGATGAAGTTTTTGACCCCATACGACGTAGGAGAGGCACTAGGAGATTAGGCAATGGGACAGACGTGTTACTTGTCCCAAGTCACGCCAGCGGTGTCGGATTGTTTGGATGGAAACTTGGACCTCTGCGATGAGACCACGTTACAGCAATCTCAGACAGGAGAAGCAACCGAAGTTATTCCGCTGGATCCTACTGAACCGGATAGGTGCGTACATGTGGGCAGCTTCCTCTCTCTGGTCGACCGTGATCGACTAGTCACCTTCCTACGGAAGAACTTTGACGTGTTTTTATGGATGCCTGTCAACATGCCCGGGATACCGGTCAGAGTAATGGCCCACAAGTTGGGCATCGATCCCGGTCACAAGCCTGTGCGGCAGAAGTGCAGGAACCATTCTGTCGAGAAACTAATAGCTATAAGGGAGGAAGTGAAGTGACTGTTGGACGCTGGGTTTATTAGAGAAGTGCAATATCCAGACTGGCTATCCAACGTCGTTCTTGTGAAGAAGAGCAATGGCAAGTGGCAGATGTGCGTGGACTTTACCGACATGAACAAGGCCTGCCCAAAAGACAGCTTCCCTCTCTATTGGATCGATCAGTTGGTACACTCCACGTCCGAGTATGAGCTCCTGAGCTTCATGGATACTTACTCAGGTTATAATTAGAGCAGGATGTACCTGGACGATGAGGAACACACCTCATTCATGACCAACCAGAGAATGTACTGTTATAAGGTGATGCCCTTCGGCCTCAAGAACGTCAGGGCAACCTATCAACGCTTCGTGACCAAGATGTTCGAAGCTCAGATCGGGGAGAACGTGGAAGTATACGTCGATGACATGCTCGTGAAAAGCAAGGTAGCCGACAGCCACATCCGAGACCTAGAGGAGACCTTGCAGGTTCTCCGGGCACATAGGATGAAGCTTAACTCGGCCAAATGCGCATTCGGTGTGAATTCAGGGAAGTTCCTAGGCTTTATTGTGTCACAATGCGGCATAGAAGCAAACCCGAAGAAGATCAGGGTCATCCTCAACATGAACCCTCCACGAACGATAAAGGAAGCACAGAAGCTCTCAGGGCGACTGTCGGCTTTCTCGCGGTTCCTAGCAAAGTCCGTAAAGAAATATTTGCCCTTCTTCAAGGTGCTTAGAGGGACAAAATCATTCGGATTTTGGTGGATCGAGGAATGTGAGGAAGCTTTCAAAGAACTAAAGGGGTACCTCGTCAGCCCATCTCTCTTGAGCTCGCCGAGCGCGGGCGAAGACCGATATCTCTACTTAGCTACGTCAGACATGACGCTCAACTCCATGCTGGTCAGAGAGTACGAGAGAGTGCAACGACCGGTGTACTACGTAAGCAAGGTACTGACGGATGCAGAGACCCACTACCCGCATATGGAAAGGATTGCATTGACACTCATCTGTTCAGCACTGAAGTTACAGCCCTACTTTCAAGCTTATCGGATCGTTGTTCTAACAGATCAACCCATGAAGTCGATCCTATAGAAGCTGGAGACCTCTGGGTGGCTAGTTAAGTGGGCTATAGAGTTGGGAGAGTTCGTCGTGAAGTTCCGATCGCGGTTAGCCCTCAAGGGTTAGGCCTTAGAGGACTTCATCGTCGAGATGGCGACCTCGACTCTAGATGACTGCCACAGCCTGGGGGGTGTGGATACTCCTGACATTCCAACATGGACCTTGAATGTGGACGGGTCATCCACCCAGACAGGCAGCGGGGCTGGAGTCATCCTACAGGCACCAGACTGTGCGGAGATCAAGTACTCCGTTGCGCTAAGTTTTCTTGCTATTAATATTGTGGCTAAGTACAAAGCCCTTCTGACAGGATTTCGCATAGCAAAGGAATGTTTCGCTAAGTCACTGGTCGTGCGCAGTGACTCGGAGCTTGTGGTCAACCAAATTTAGGGGACCTTTGAAGTCTCGAACCCGCAGCTTGCAAAGTACCTGACGAGGGCAAAGTCCCAGATCCAAGCTTTTGAGCGCTTCAAGATTGAACACGTGCCTAGAGTAGAGAACTGAAAAGCTGACCGGTTAGCTAGGGATGCAGCTGCAGTCTCTCCGGAGCAATACGCCAAGGACTTATGGGAAGCCCTAGCCGTACCCAGTGTTGATGTCTCAGACCAGGAAGTGCTGCAAATTGATGAGGGTGACAACTGGATGACCATATACCAAAAGTATTTGATGGATGGAACGTTGCTCGAAAATGCTGTTGAGGCCAAACGGATCAAGAGGACGGCATGCTAGTACACCATCCTCGATGGGAGGCTATACATGCGAGGATATTCCACTCCTTACCTAAATGTCTGACCCTTGAGAAGGCCGAGTACACCCTAAGCGAAGTCCACCTTGGCATATGTGACTCGCATGTCGGAGGGAAGAACCTCGCATTTAAAATCATGCGGTAGGGTCTCTTTTAGCCCACGATGAAGCGAGACGCCTTGAAATTCGTGAAAAAAAAAATGTGAAAAAGCGAAGTCCACCTTGGCATATGTGACTCGCATGTCGGAGGGAAGAACCTCGCATTTAAAATCATGCGGTAGGGTCTCTTTTAGCCCACGATGAAGCGAGACGCCTTGAAATTCGTGAAAAAAAAAATGTGAAAAAGCGAAGTCCACCTTGGCATATGTGACTCGCATGTCGGAGGGAAGAACCTCGCATTTAAAATCATGCGGTAGGGTC
>JAOVVI020009183.1:0-13768 GCA_028571085.2 Nepenthes alata
TGCATAAGTTTAAAAATACATGTGTTTTCTCCAATATGAGAAAATCTAATAACATATTCGTACTTTGAGTAAAAGTTTTTTAATTCAATTATATATGGACCATTATAAGAAATTGACGAAACACATTTGGATATATATCTTATTATATTATAAGTAATTTGAAGGTTGCATTTATTATCTGCAAATTAGAAAATTGACATTTGGTTATATTTATATGATTTTATGTAGAAGACATATACACGGATATTAAATAGTAACATATACATTTTAATCATGTGTAAATAATCATAACCCAAATCTAAATATTCACTTTTTGTAAGTAATATAATCACCAATTCTTGATCCCCTAAAGTTTTATGATTTGAGTATATTTTAGATATTTGCATAATTTATTAAAATAGTTAATCAGTTTGAATTATATATACTAAGTTTATAAAAGAATGTTATCAGTTTTTTGAACATTTAATCATATTATATTCTAACATATCTTTTGTATATATATATTTATCTATAAAATTCTATGTACTTTATTGAGCAATTAGATCACTCTTATTTTTATTTTCACTAACATTTCATATTAAAGGGTTCGATGCTTAATCATAGGTTGTTAGATCATATGAATAGAAGTTTGAGGACAAAAATTGATTTGAGCATATCCAATAAATCAAATATGAACCCAAATGCAAATTAGAACTAAAGAAAATGTTCAAACTTTCTCTGTTTAACTTGGTAAGTTAGCAAAATAAAAGCAATAATGGACCAAAATGCTTAACAATGCATATAGAATTTCATATGTATATATATATATATATATTAATGAAACATATTGAAATTATCCCATGATCAAAAGTTTAAAATTCAAATACTATTAATTAATTATATCAAATCTGTACTAATATATAAAACTTGCCAAAATTCGTATATTTGTAACTAGACATATTAAACTATGTAAATATACAAAACATATTGAAATCATACTAATATACAAAAAGGATCAATGATCAGTTATGATTTCATCAACAAATGAAAAATATTAAAATTCATGTTATAATAATTTTTACAAAGTTAAAGGTTATACGTTAGTATTTAAAATTCGTAGATAGACTATTTACATACAATCCTTATAGATGAGACAAAATGTCTTTTTCTAACCTTCATATAATAGGTTCAAAATTTATTTATTAATAATCTAGGAGGACATATCTGAATATATTTTATTACTTTTTTATAATAATTTATAATATATCAAATAAAATATGAATACTCAAATATGAATATTTTTTAGTTTTTTTTTATCAAAGAAAAAATACATGCTTCATGAAAATTTATATAGAATTTTTATTTATATTCCTTCAAATGTGAGACATGCAGTAAAGTTATGGATAAAATAGGCAGAAATAATAAAGTAGAAATTAAAGATATCATAAGCTTAAATGTATAATTTATAAAATTGTTACATTTAAAAAATTAGTACGTTTAATTAATTATTATTCATAAGATTAAAATCTAAAATAATTTCAATAGTAAATGGTAAATCCCAAAGTTGAAGGGTGACAAACCAAAATATAGGACCCGACAAAATTAAAACAACGTCATCTTGGAATGACCCTACCTTTTGGCGTTAAGGGCAATGACATCGATCTGCCATTTGAAAATATAGTTCCTGATAGTGTGTGGCACCTTAGAGGTCCTACGCGACCATGTGGTCTGTCAGACGTGTTACCTATCACAGGTCACTCTGGTGATTCCTAACCAATCAACTGAAGACTTTGATCTCTAAGATGAAGAGACTGTTCAGCAAGTACAGTCCGATGAATCGATTAACCATGTCCCTTTAGACCCTAGTAATCTTAAGAAATGTATATAGATTAGGAGCTCATTGACGGGTCACCCGTAAGATCAGGGATACCAATCGGAGTAATGGTTCACAAGTTGGGCCTTGATCCCAATCACAAGTCCTTCAGACAAAGGCGGAGAAACCATTCTATCGAGAAGTTGAATGTCATACGAGAAGAGGTGAAAAAGCTACTTGATGTGGGTTTTATAAGGGAGGTCCAAAAACCAAATTGGTTATTGAATGTGGTCCTCATCAAGAAGAGTAATGAGAAATGGTGAATGTGTGTCAACTTCACTAATGTAAATAAGGTGTGTCCCAAGGATAGCTTTCTATTGCCAAGGATCGATCTACTAGTGGACTTCACATTTAAACATGAGCTGCTAAGTTTTATAGATGCCTCCTCAAGCAACAACCATATTCGATGAGTCCCAAAGACGAAAAACACACTCTTCATGACAGACTAGGGAATGTATTGCTAGAATGCATGAGCCACCTATCAGTGGCTCGTAAATAAAATATTTGAGATCTCAACTGGTTGGAATATGGAGTTATATGTTGATGACATGCTTGTCAAAAGCAAAACCACTGATGACTATATTCACAACCTTATCGAGGCCTTTAAAGTACTCCGAGCACAACAAATAAAGTTAAACCCAGCAAAGTGTGTGTTCAGAGTTTCCTCTAGAAAGTTCTTTTGCTTTATTGTCTCTAGTGGGGAATATAAATGAACCCTAAGAAGGTGAAACCTGCCACAGATATGAGTCTACCTCAAACTATGAAGGAAGTCCAGAATCTCCTTGGGAGAGTCACACCGCTCTCCCGCTTCCCAGAATAATCAACAAAAGAGAATCTCCCCTTTTTAAGGCATTGAGAGGAATAAAGGCAAGCGACTTCCAATGGATGGCCGACTGCCAAGCAACCTTTCAAGAATTAAAATTCTATCTCTAAGTATTGTACCAACTTGGAGTTAGAACTTAAAAGTTAGGACATCTCCGAAGCACCATGCAATAACACATGAAAGCATATGCAAAAAACACAAGAGGGAATAGCATTGTGTTTACACAAAAAGATTCAACAAAGACGCTGAGTATCACCGACGCCCTTTAATCAAACCCTCGATCCTTCGTAGCTCCCACCCTTTTCCGGTCAGCATTGATAAGATCGGCCAAGAAAGGGAAAGTTAATCTCCGATCCCTAGGCGTCTTGTGTGTGGATTTCAACGGCTTAAGGAATGGAACGTTCTTCATTGATCTAGCTTGGTATGACGATGGAGGTGCATTCACCTCCACTGATGAGTGCTCCTCCACCAAAGCTTGTAGGCTAACCACCAAAATTGGGACTTCAAGGAAGAAAACTCTACTTCATTTGACTTTCATTTAGCTTGTCTCGCGTGCTCTTTCCATTAGCTTCTCCTGAAGCTGCTTCTACTCGATCAATAGAGTTTGGTCCAATACTTCGTTATATGACCACAATTTAAATGGCGCCGACTGCTTCCGGACTGAATCTTGAAATCCCTAAAGAAATATCTGGGCTCTCAAGCCTCATTCGCAACCATATAGGGAGCAAATCGAGGTGACTTCATGAACAGTGTATTGTACTCAGCTACTGATCTATTTTGACAGATCTTTTAGATTCTTTAACTTCTTCCTGAATGTTATCTTAGGAGACTGGACCTTGTGGTCGTTGTCCATGGATTCTTCAATAATAATTTGTAGAGATAATTATCCACCCGATCACAACGACGAGTAAAAATAAATAACCCTAGAGTCTCCCTCTCACTCCTATCATAACTTCAAATCCCCACACAATCAGCATTGTCGTTGCTAATGAAATTAGACCAACACTGTCCCACATCATCAATCACATGATCAGTAGGCCTGTACTTTTTTATCCTTCCTCCTAGCAGAGATTGTCTACCATTGACTTGACGGGGTTATATATCATTTTCTTAACCCATATATAATAAGTTTAACTTTTAATTTACTAATAATATACAATGATATATTTGAATATGTTTTGACAATTCTTGGCAATGGTCTATAATAGGCCAAATGAAAAACTATACTCAAATACATTTCTTAATTTTTCTCTTATCAGAGAAAAATATTTTCTTCATCAAAATTTATATAAAATTTTCATTCATATTTTTTCAAATATGTGACATACAATAAAATTATGGATATGCAAAAATAATAAAATAGAAATTAAAGACATGTAGAAATTTAAATGTATATTTTTAAAAATTAAGAAAATTGTTATGCAAAAAATGCAAGAATTTAGCATAGTTTAAATGATTTCTCTTAATTATAAATATGTGTAATAGCTCTATGGTAACTAAAAATATATAGAAACATATAATTGAAATTTAAAGACATGTCCGGACATTTGATAGAGAATTAAAGGCATGTAAAAATAAAATTGTAAAAATTTAACACTTAAATATAATTTATTTTGATTTAAGATATGTGTTTCATTAAAATACATAAGATGATAGTGAAATTTCATACTTGCAAGATTTAAAATAATTTAAATATAAAATTAAGACATATATGAATATTTAGAATAATAAATATTTAAAAAGATTAAAAATAAATAACAACAAAAAAAAAGAATAATTTGGATTTACTTGTCTTTACTTAATTTCTAACAAAAGATTTTTGATTTCAAGGTAAATCCTCATTTACCTTCTTTCTTTATTTTTCTCTTTATTTTCCTCTTCTCTTCTTGCAAAACTTCAATTGAAATGACTCAAAATCAGCAAAGGGGGCGATCGATAAAAAACTGATGCATGTACACCGGTCATGTGCGGATTTAACATTGAGACACAATGTGCACCGTGCATGAGTGCCCATTATGCACACATCAAATACTAAGATTTTGCCCGAAACACGCATATGTGTTGCTTGAGCACACCCCAGGTTTAAAAATTCTACCTAAAACGCACTTATACTGAGTCAAGTGTAAATCAGGCATTACTTGGCTTAACTTAGGCTGGTTCGAAATTTAAGTTTTGACCTAAAATCATAATTATCCTTAATAATCTATCAATTTAAATGAATTAATAATCATTTAAGATTCATATCTTATAATATATCTATTCTATTACAGGGTAGCTCAACAGGTTGTGCATGAGATGCAACAAAAAGCTCTGAAGATCCTGGATGCCAGTAGAGATAAATCATTGCCAGTATTTGGGGTTGGAGTTGCTTTTGTTGATGAAAGTTTGGCTCATCCTATTCCCAGTGATGAAATGAAAAATGCAACAGAGCACGGGAAGGCATTTGTTCCTGACTTTGCGCCACCGACAAAGGAGCTGCTTGTCGCTCCTATTGAAGGCACATACTCGGATTCTGCTCACGGAAGGGATACTTTGAAAGAGCTTCTTAATGTTCTTACCTCAAGTTTGGTTCAATGGAATTATAATTTTATTTTTAACTAATTTTTTTTAAAAATTATAATTTTATTATTTGGTTGATAAATTAGCCAAAAATAAATATTTTCAGAAAATATTTATTCTCAAATGAGATGTAAAAATAGTTATTCCCTATTATTATGTTTTATTATTATTATTATTATGTTTTATTATTATTACTAATACATATTATTATGATTATTATTATCACTATTTATATCTTATTCCTCGTACTATTCTACAAACCAAACAATGGAATACTATTCTAACAACCAAATATGGAAATAACAATTTTAACTCGATTATCATCATATTCTATTCCCACATTATTCCATTCCAACAACCAAACGTACCAGTGCTGACACGGAAAAAGAAGATATGTTGCCGCACATGCGAATGCTATCTTTGCAAAAGGTTTGTAATTTACAAGAGTTATTAAGCTTTCACATCTACCCAATAATTAAAATTAGAAATTTGTTGATGAATGATGGATATTAAATAACTATTTAAATTATTTGATATAATTTTCAGCATTAATCATCCGATTTTTAATCCGGACCATTAAATAAATATGAAAGCTCCCGTATTAAAAAGTCCATAACAGCACCCCGTAATTTATTGGAATTTTATCTCGGAGAAACGGGTTTGAGCTAGATGTTGGCTTTGGTATACAGATTGCTATTCAAAATGGGTACAACGAGTTGGTGCTCGGATCTCGCACATCAAGGATTGCTCACCACATCAAATCGGCAACTGTCAAGGTGTGCTCGTGATTGGACGTCGTAATTCTACTATCTTCGTTCATTTTTTCAACTGTTGAGCTAATATTAATTCAATAATGGAATTGTGTATGGATTATTACGGTTATAAATTTGAGTTGTACAGGGCAAGGGCTACTCACTACCAGCGGATATACAGTACATTGATATTAGGTGGGAGACAGCCTTAGATTATCACCTTATGATTGGCTGAAATCCTTTTTGACAGAGCACATTAAAGACCGTGGAAATAGTTAATGGCCCTTGTTAATGCCTTGGTATCATCATTTTGTTACCCTACTGCAGGTAGAAAAGGGGTTTAATTCTATAGTTCACATAAACTCTTATATGAGTAGTTTTAGACTATTTAACGTTTAAATCTCATAAACAGGGAACTAGGGGGATCCCACTAGTGGCTGTAGCCATTTCTTATGAAAAGAATTAGACTTTACTAACGGTGAAATTAAGATGCCAATTTAATCACATACTAGACAATAAATTTATATGGCTCACTATTGGGAAGGGCGATTAATCCATTGGCACAAGATAACATGGTTTCACTATAATCAAAAGAGTAGAAGTGATGTAAATAACCCAGTCATTCTCATCACCTAGAACCCTCGGTGGTATACTGAAAATTCAATCACCCGAAATTTAGAACACCTCAAAACTATAGCTATCTGTTATTCTGGCAGTTTCGATGCACTATATTCGGTGGTATTCACTCTGTTGCATGCTCATCTGTAGTTATAAAACTCAGCTATATAGTTAATATAAATTTGTGACTTTTAGGAGTTTTAAATGGGACATTAAACATGATATAGTGTACATTTTTTTTGTCATAAAGCCATTATCATTACTTTCATATTCCCATGGCACCATAAGTACGTGGGATTCTTCCAAAGATCAAGTTACCGATTGTCTACATCATATGATAAGGGAAAAGGAGGAAGAGATAAATTGGTTTGAAATTATCTCTTCTACGATGTTGCACTAAATTCAGTAGATTGATAAAGACGGATTCATTCATAAAGCTGATTTCAAATAATAAGATTTTAGTCTTGTTGTTGTTTATGTTATGAATTTTCTCATCTATTCAGGAAGAAAACTCTGTTCAAGAGTTCACAATCACGAGAACTGCTAGAAAGCTTACACCATTTAACTTCAATAAGTTGCTAGATTTGGACGACTCCAAAGTTCGTTCAGCATCCCGAAGACATCAGAAAAAGTTCAATCTTTCTACCTATTATGCAATAGCTCGCTTGACAAAACTGATTTACCGAGTTTTGGTGGCTCTGCCAATGGGAGACTCCCTGATAACATTGCAGCATACTGTTGTTCAAGTTGTAGATTTCAGATACTTCCTGATGATCCATCAACTATTGAACACTTTTACCCTCTACTACCTAACTCAATTTCCCATGCAAAATTCAGAAACTCTTTCAATCACAAATGACTAACGTAAATGTTGTCTGAGTTGACTTTGAAGATTTATTAGATCTTTAAGCATTATGGATGAAAATATTGGTACAGTACAAGTTGCTGGTGAATTGGGTGACACATATTAGGCACAATAGCTTTTCAAATTAGAACTCAAGAAACAAATATCAAGTATATCAACTAATATTTTAAATATTAGCTAATAGATTATTGATCTGACGACTTATTATGATTTGGTCATAGTATTGGAGGATTTAATATTGATATATATCAATCGATATTTTATTTTATATTAAACTTAATTTTATTAGATCATCAATTCTGACATCCATAGCTTATAAGTTGCTACTGATTTATGGATCCATATCATCTGGGGTACAAGGAAGAGTAATGAAATTTAGGTGGGAGGTGAGGTTGGATTGTATATTAACATGTAATCAATTTAATCCATTTATTTATTTATTTGAAAAGTTTTTATTTAATTTTATTAAAACTAATCATATATTTTTAAAAATATTAAAAAATAATCTAAAATTTTTAATTTATAAATATTTTTAATCTCTAAAAAATATATAGATTTAGATTTGTAAAAAAAATTAGATGTATACAAAATGTGTAGATCTAGATTTTTAAATTTTAAAAAGATAAAATTAATTGATATTTAAAATATTATTCGATATATTTACGGTAACATATTGGCTAATAATTAAAATTCATGATTGGATTACTTGTTGTATGGGAGGAATGTTGTGCCCCATCAATTACTCTCCCCTCATCCCAAAGAAAAATGCATCCTCATCTTGCTATCCTTTGCAAAGAGCCTGCACCATGAGAGCTGTTATGATTCTTTCAATGGAAAGTTAGGTGGATCAATGATAACAATTAAATAATTATTTAAATTATTTAATATAATTTTATTTTTTTATCCATTCAACTTCTAATAATAATTATTAAACAGATATGAGAAACTTTTCAGACATTAATATCACTCCTCGATTATAGAACTAACCATAATATGTTTCTTGAATAAAGATCCTCTAGCTTGTGTATATTCCCCGGTGGACATCTCCTCTCATCTCGCATCCTGCAATATTAATAAATATTTAAGCCCTTTTCCTTGTTTTGTAGGGCATCTGGATATCGATTAATAATTTTCATTACTTATTTGCAGCGATCAGATTGAAGGTTTTATACTTTCGGAACCCCTCGATTGAAGCTTGATATGATGGATCACAAGAATGTGTGGCATTTATGTTGATTGTGCACGCCGCACTCTTTTATTTCTTGTTGCTTTTGTCAATTTGATATGTCGAGCTATTTTGTTTATTTATTTATTATATAGTTTTATCTGTATAAATTAATGGATGAACTACCACATCACCTAGATGCATCCCAAGCGGGTCAAATGTGTATTCGGTTGTAATAATCATATCAATGTTTTTAGTCTTAGCCACCAATAGGTTGGCTTGGTGGTTTGGAGTCCACACTTTTGGAATTCCTCCAAGTTGAAATTTGGCATTAAAAAATACATAAAATTATTGTTCGTATGAGCATTTCTCCAAACTTCAAGAAAATATTGTCAATATTTGTAGCAGTTTTTGGAATGTAACAACATGCAAATCTTCACCCTCGTAAATCATCAAATAGCCATCTCAATTTCACAATCAGAAGACTGAATCACAGGCTTGATCGGCGATGATGACGAATCATAATTGCCTTCACTTTCAGAATTGAAGGTGAAAGTCAGATTATCAACTTCCCAGTGACGAAATGGATTCGGCGGCAGAGTAATCTCAACGGTGCCATCTAACATTTTCACCACAGTGCTCATTAGTGGCCGCTTTGCTGGCAGGTACTGGACACACCAAAGCGCCACCAGTACCATCCGTTTTGCCTTCTCCCTATCCTCTTCTGGAATTCCGCAACTGGAGATTATCTCTGGTAGATCGTTCTTCTTCAGCATTTCATAAGTCCATCGCGGCAGCCACTCTCGGCTGCATCCGATTAGATTGGCGTCGTGGTTTCTTCGTCTCCCTACAATTTCGAACAAGAGCATTCCAAAGCTATAAATGTCACATTTATACGTCACCGGGTACGGTGCCCATATCTCGGGGGCGGCATATCCCGGAGTACCTTTTTTGGCAGGAAAAAATCAAATTTGTTAGATGTGATTTTCATTTTAAAAAATAAAATATAAAAAAATTAAGCAATCGCAACAAAAATAAATTTTTTAGGGCAAGATGAAGAGGGAGAGAGAGAGGAGGAAGGTTACCTCTGCAACCGGACATGAGAACATGTGTGCTGGTTTGATTGTAGAGCTTCGCTAGTCCAAAATCAGCAACTTTAGGGTTCAAACTTGAATCGAGGAGTACGTTTCCTGGTTTTATATCATAGTGAATTATTTTCTGTTGACATTCCTCGTGTAAATACGCGATCCCTTTAGCTGTTCCGATTGCAATCTCATGCAACTTTTTCCACTCGATTGCTCTGCTTGGATTGCCAAACAAGAAATCATCAAGCGATCCATTCTCCATGTGCTCATAAACTAGGGCTTGCATATTGGGGTCGAAGCAGAAGCCATAAAGTTTCACTAGATTGGCGTGGTAAGTTCTTCCTATTGTGCCTACTTCCGCCATGAATTGCTCTTCCATTCTGTTACCTACCCCAAAAACACACACAGTATGAGAGAAAATTGAAAAAATTCTGAAAATTAATTGCCATAATTAATTTCTTTTGATAAATTGCATTACCAGTCTAATTCAATATTAAATAGTCCTTTTTTTATTTTTCAATTTAGCCTCCTTTTTCATTTTTAAGGAAGTCGATTGAGTTACGTTTGAAATTAAGTAAATTATTTTATTACTTTTTTTTCCATTGAGTTTCTATTAAGTGATAGAAAATGATGAGAGGTGTGAGAATAAAAGCGAAAAAAGAAAATTTTTATCAAAATAAAATAAAAACTATATTTACTTATTTATACGTAACAGAAAAATTAACTATAAAATTTATATTAAAATGTATTGAGCTAATTTTATTATCTTAAATGGGAATTAATACATACTATGAATCGGGATAGTCATCCAAGTATAATCAGATTGGTTTTTTGAACTTTTTAATCCAAAATTTAAGCATGGCAACAATTAACAATAGGTCAAAGGGAGTGAAATTCACTCCAATATCTTCTGACATTTAAGTTAAAAATTTTTTTAAAAAAATAAAAGACTATGATAGGCTGAGAATTAGAAAAAGTAAGAAACAGAGAGCTTATCTCCGTAATGTTTGGGATTCACAAATGTATAAAGGATTAGAATTCTATACTTGTAATTTTTGTCAATAATTTCAATTCGAATCCATTATTTGTTTAAATTGTATTTATAATCTTACTGTTAATCAGTATACTATTCTTAAAAATTTATGATTGTGTATTAATTAAAGAGTTATCTTATTGGAAATTGAATGGTTTAATCGTTTCATAAGCTTTGATATAATGCATGTTAATTAGACACATTGATTATTCATTTGCTCTAAGAGTTCATCCCTAAGTTCATATAATCGTTTGTCAAGATTAACTATTTTAATTTATTAACTATATGGTCATTTAGTATCTCAATCTTTGGTATTACTTGTAGTCCGACCATTTAAATATCCAGTAATTTAATTAAATTATCTTCTATTTTAGATATAACAACTTAGCTAATTCATATCCCTTCAGAGGTTCATGGTTTGTGAGCCTCTCATAGCAATTGGTCGTGCCAATTTCATGTTAGGCTATGCCTAATACTAGTATTCCATGCTAGGAGGTTAAATTCAAATTTTGAATATGTTAGAATGAAAATTCAAGTAATGTGCTTTGAACATCGTCCGAATGTTTCTCCCCAAGGGAATCTCAGTCCATGCATATTGATTACCAATTAATCTTGTCAATTAAAGCCTAATTCCCTACTTTATTAATTAAGATCCTTTGGCCATCTGACGGCCTTTTTTTACTTCTAAGTACTCTGTTTTGTGGCCCATGTTTTTACTATAAATGGAGCTACTTCATTCGATCTTTGACTAAATCTTAAATCTCAACATCTGATGAAGTTTCATTCGATTTTTAACTAAATCTTCAATCTCAACAACTAAGAAAGTTTTCATTTGGCAAATATGAAGAAAGAGCTCTCTTGGATGTTTTATGTTATTCTAGTAGGCATTTTTTAAGTCTATCTTTGTTATTTTATTTTATCTAAAAAATCATCTTATTTTTTCTTTTTTGCACAACAACCTAAATCAAGGCACTTTTCTTTCTAGGCGGCTACTCCTGACACCCCCCCCCCCTCATCATCTGTCGTGATGTATCTAAGTTATGGGGCCTGTTGCAGAATATTAGCTAATTCAATATCTCTCAACTCTTGTGTGATGATACCTTTATTCGATTTTCATATGAACCAATTAGAACTGATTGATTGGATATTAAATTTGAGAGGGGGTGAACATTTATGGTGCCATTACTTTCCATCTTCGTCTAGTTGTTAGATCACCCATTTTCTCTCTTTTTTGGACCGAATAACTTTAGCTTCTATCTTATAATGACATATCTTATACTTGAGTTTATCTATAAAATAAAGAAAAATTATTTTTTGTATTTGGATCACAATTCTTAATCTATTCCTTTCATTAGACTTGTGTTTATCCATATGGAATTATGAGTCACTAAAAATTTAAATTAATAAAACTATCATAGTGAAAACTTTTCTCAATTATTAACTTTGATAACTTAACATTTTTATGTTCTGCTTTGCTAGTTATTTATCTATTTGGTATTCTAGCTATTTTCTCTTCTACTAATTCAGGCCCTTTATAGTTTAATTTTCTAACAATTTAATTTTTTGATAGTTTGCCTTTCTAATAAATATGCATCATTAACTAAATAATTAGGACTTTAACTAACCAAGATCAACCAATTTGTTCTATGAGGCAAACCAAACGTTCAAAACATAATTTGTTTAACTTGTTTAATGACAATAGCGCCACCATTGCTTTTGTGATGGAAGTGACTATTAAAAGAGCCATTAATGCGATGACAAGTGGCTTAAAAATTGTGCGGTTTTTAAATTATTTCAATACACAGCATTTTGGGTTTGTAAAAAGGTAAGAAGACGTGATGCTATTTGAGAAACACGTCATATGGTTCAACATTGTAATTTGAAAAACATCATTTTCAACTTTAGTTACCATTTCAAATTTTGATGTCTTTCATTCTTCTTTTCAATTACAAACAGTGCATTTTTCTTCTCTTTGCATCAAAGCATTACTTCTCAATTTCTGTGATTGTTCAACTTTTAGTTTCCCATGGCTCTCTGAAGCACCTTAAAGAATATCATGCTGACATTACTTCTGGCCTCACCATTAACGATGTGTTGGACATCTATGATCTGTACAATATTCCTTTTGCCATTTCCTTTCAAGCTCATTCATTCAATGAGAGAGCTTATTTTCTAAGAGATGGCTTATTATTATATGTAAGACTCACTTGAAGAACAGCCTTTGGATTCCCAATATGAGAGAATTTATATAAATAATAGAAACTTTGAGATTCTAGTTTCTAGTCTCCATTCCAATTCCATTAGAAACATTGTGGCAATGTACATGTTTTTCCACCAAAGGAATCTTAGGTTAGATGCCCAAATGGTAAAGATAGGATTTTGCTTTAACTAAAAAGGCGACTTGATCTCCCTTACTCCTATGAATGAGTTCAAAATAAGTGTTAGAAACCCCAATTTGGTTAAAAATTAAAAGGACGGGTCTTTCTAAATCCAATTTTTTAATAATTAGATTTTATTGAATAAAAGATGCAACATTAACATTATATTCTCTAGTCAAATTCTTGGGAGTGAGTGGCAATAACTAGATCACAAGCTAATCTAACAAAAGAGAATAAGACTAAGTTGTATAGGATTAGCAATTTCTTACCCCAAATTGCTCTGGATGTGAATTCATTGTACTTGGGAAAGAAATCATTGAAAATATGTCTTTTCATCCTTTTAAAAGGAGGAAGGGTGGTATCTTCATAGATTCTCCTCCCTGAGTTATCTCTAATCGACCCAATGTCCAATTATCAGCCGCTTATTCATACGATGATGAGATTTTGAGGGTTGTTGAGAATGTTTTGGCCAAGTTGGCTGAGATGAAAAGTGAAGTATCTACTCATCCTACAACTCCATCCATCATATCTTCTTTCGCCATTTCTTAAAGAGGAGAAACATGCTTTGGATTTTGAAGAAAGGATCCCCATTGTTCCTTTGATAGATGAGCATGGTTCTATGCATCATTCCTCATATG
>JAOVVI020009184.1:0-13767 GCA_028571085.2 Nepenthes alata
TATTTCAGTTGCCATTGGACATGTAATATATTTTTTTCCTCGTGCAAATATTGTTGCTTAGCATAACTTGGTTTAAGTTTCGTTGAGGATCCCTCATCACTCGTTTATCATGCGGTTACTGGTTCATAGGGGATTGAATACTACAGATTGGGTCCATACTTCTATCAATTGTAATCAAACTTATGTTCTTTATGGTTGCTATGACAAATCTATACCTATCTTTTCTTTCGTTGTACATACTCCAATCAGCTTAGGTCCTTCTTGTGCAAACTAAGTGGGTGCATATAGTCATATATGAAATGGTTGTAGGGAATACTTCAATGGGTTAGACTCAAATGGGGAGGCGAGAACCCATCGTTAATTGTTTCTAGAGTAGTATTGGTTACTTTAGCCTACTTGACAGTTAGAAATTGGTTTAATTCAGCGACATTTCTATCTCGGATCATTAAAAGTTGTTGAAATTAATCAATACTTGTATCAGGCGTAAAATTAACTCTATATATTTGACCCCCTTACACGCCTAATTTGAAGAAGATAGGGTCTTCTCTTAATTAGTGAGACTTTTTCACACTCGTTTTGATAATTTTGTAAGGTTAGGCGGTCCAATTTCAATATTTATTTTATCATTTTATATTTTTTAGTCTAATTAATTTGTGCTTTAAACTTTCTTATTGAAAAATGGTAGGCTCTTTTTGTAGCTTGAGGCTTGATGGCTTTTTTTCTTTTAAGTCTAGTATTTTTTTTCGTATAACTTTTTTTATTTAATACATATCAATTATTTAAAAAAGTTTTTTTATTCACTCAATAATCTATAAAACAATTGATTAATTCTCACATCTTTTCTCCCATGATTTAAAAGATAATAGAAGTATGCACAATTTATCGTTAATTTCTAATTATATTTAAAATTTTTATTTTTTAAGTTATACTTTTAAATTTTATCTTAAATTTTTATTTTTTGATAAATTTTATTGTATCTAAGATTTTGTTACAATTTGATGTAAAAAAACCTAAAATTGATCTTTATTATCAATATTTATGTTCTAAAAGTTTTTAAAATATCATGTAAATGTTATGGACTTAAATTATAAATAATTTATTTCTATATAAAATAAATTCATATAAATAAAAATTAATTATATAATTAAAAAAAATGGCATCACGAAAACTCTCGGCTTCGAAGGCTCAACGCAAATCCAACGGTGCCAGAACGCCCGGGAAGCTCGAAAGAAGCTCGACATTTAGCGACTTGTCTAGACGCTAGGCACGCGTATCGCAGTGTGCCGTTTGAGGTTCAAACTTTTCGTTCTCAACGATTTTGAAGACCGTCAACGGCGGTTAATCAATAGGGTTTCCAAAGGCTCGCATTGCTCACGAACCTCCCCCTAACGTCACCAAACGGCGACGTCGATGATCTTATTATTCGTTACCCTCTGAACTATTTTTCATTTTCTTCTACCCCATCTACCCCCCCCTCTCTCTCTCCCCTCTTTCGACCGGCAAGGTTTTTTTTCGAGCCAAAGACTTCCTTCTCGCTCTGTCGCTCTTTTCTGAGAGATCAACGGCATGAGCTTTATTTAATTCCCGCCAGTTTCTTGCAGAAATCGGTAAGCTCACAATTTTGGTAGTTTCTTAATGATGTTCCTCTTGCTTTCGAAAATAAACTGAATTCTTGATTCATGAAGATGTGGTATTCAATTGGACTGACAGAGATTTGATTTTGTTATAAGAGATCCGTTATACTGAATAGGAAGTTTTGTTTTATCATAGTCTGTTCTGATCGTTGGTAACGAGATCTATGTTTTTTATTTATCAATTTTTAGCCGTTGGGATTTGAATAGTTAGTTTAGGGTTTGTAGGCTGGGTGGAATAGTTTTGGCTATTACTTGAATTTGTTTTATAGAGATTTAATTTTGTTGAGGAGTATCTGTGAATGAGGTTGGTGATTCTGCTTAGTGTGTTTGATTATAGGGGTCGTGATAGTGGGACGAGATGGCCGAAGGTTGTGTGAAAGCGGAGGAGTGTTGTTTGGAGAATAAACAGCCGGCAGCTGCTTCAAGCCCGTCCCTCTCCGAAGGCAGTTGTAGTGTTAGTCTGAAGTCACCTGGCGCCAGCAGCCCTACTACTACGTCTCCCGCCCATCGGTATTGAATACTGACTCTTAGTATTTATTCCAATGTGATGAAGTTAATATAGTCAATTTTGGTGGTATTATGTGTGTGTGGGTGGACGGGTGAGTCCTTGATTTATGTTTTTGCCGTAGAGTGAATTTTGCACTGAACAACTTATTTACACTGAACAGCTTATGAGGACTGGAAGGAGGGAGGGGGAAGTAATTTGTTGATTGATGGTGTAAACGAAACATGAATTTTGCACTGAACGACTCATGGAAAATGGAAGTGGAAGAGAAAAGTGGATAAATAATTGGGGTTATGTTAGTATCCTGCTGTTGTTCATGCTTCTAGGTCGTTTTCTAACCTGTATCTACTCGAAAATTTCTCTGGTGTATCCAGATTGGGACATGCCTAGGAAGAGTAAATAGAGGCAGATATCCCTCCAAGAAAACACGTGAGACAAAAAAAAAAAAAAGAAACAAGATTGTGGATTGAGAAGTGCATGTGCTTTAGACCATATCAAGTAAATGCCAGTAAGGATATTGTTAGGAGCGTATGCTTGTGTGCCAATGGCAGATCAAGTACATTAGGATAAGAAAGTTGATAGGAAGAAGTATGCTCATCTTCAACCATTTTATAGTAAATGTTCTAATTTTAAGGTTTCTTTATAGTAATTTTATTATGATAGGTAATATGGGAATGGGGAATTGGTGGAAATTGAACGCAAGCTATTGGTCTAGGCAAGTGGGCTAGTCAATCACCTGTCTATACTTCTATTCCCCAACTCGCAAATGCTAATATTAATGAGAAACAAAAAGATTTTTTTAACATGAAGCATATTATATTTGGTTAACTATTGAGGTATTCATGTTTAATGGTTTTACTTGATAGGATATGCCAATCCACATAAAAGATTAGATGTGATCTTCATGGAAGACTTCTAAACTGCAGTTGAATTGTAGATCAGCCAAATAACATTACTGTGCATGCATTTTATTGACCTTCCAATATCTTTGCAGGCTTTAAATTTGACAAATATTGTCAAAATAGTTGGGAAGTGGTTGTTTGAGAAATTTATTTCTTCTTCCTATTTCACCACATATGATTTTTTTGGGTTTGCACGCTCATTGTATATGAGGCTACTGATGCTTCCAGCTTTGTTCCCTTCTATTCTACTAGGGTGATTAGAGTTGCATTAAGTTGAAAAGCATGATCATTATGAACATATTCCTTTATTTTCACATTGATTGAAGCTTATACTTTATTTGGATTGACCTTAAAAATGTTGATTTGGATTGCGTATCAATTAATACATACATGTGCAACAGTGGCCTGCTTTCTATTTTTATTTTTCATGTACCTCTAATCCTTGCTTTTGCAGTTTGGCCTAATTAGCAAATTTCTCTTTTTGTAGGAGGACCACTGGGCCCATTAGGCGAGCAAAGGGTGGTTGGACACCGGAAGAGGTTAGTACTTGTATGAGATAACACGCTTGTGCAGAGGCATACAGGCAAAGCTAGTCATGCTGATTCTAGCTCTTAACCTATTGTTGGTGTGAAGTCAATATGTTGATGACTTTTCTTTGCTTTATCTGCACACTGTTTCCAGTTATGTATATGTCACTATGCAATTCGTTGTAGGTATCCACCAGTGTAATTGATAAAATCCCTTAACATTGTTCAGAAGGAATTGGTATCATTCTTGCCTATATCCAGTATTTTTCTTTAGGGGGGGGGATTTTCTAGATGGGTCGGACTTAGCCCTCTCGTCTAATCTTGAATGGGCAAAACAAAAGAAAAACTAAAACTAAGTTGGTGACACCTTTCTCTACATTGGTTTCCGCTAGTACATGGTTATGTTCCTGTATTGCTGGCAGTTTTCTTCCAAGAGTCTTGTAGAAGATGATGTCTTGAGCAACTGATGACTTCTTTTTTTTTTCTACAGGATGAGACATTGAGAAATGCTGTGGCAGCTTTCAAGGGGAAGAGTTGGAAGAAAATAGGTTTCATTCCTTGTATTCTGCGCATTTTATTGTGAACCAAGTAGCAACTAGGATTCATCATTTAACAAGATAAGTTGAAATAAATGAAGGGGTAGTTTTATAGAATACATGGAATCTTGAGATTTGACTGAACCATGATTTATGGAATATATAATATTAGTTATGACTGCTTACTCTTACTCTTGTTGTGCCACAAATAGGATGTATTCTCTAACTCTTTCAAGGGGAAAATTGGAAGAAAATAGATTTCATTCGTTATATTCTGCGCATTTTATTGTGAACCATGTAGCAGCTAGCATTCATCATTTAGCAAGAGAAATTGAAATAAATGAAGCGGTAGTTTTATAGAATGCATGGAATCTTGAGATTTGACTGAACCATGATTTATGGAATATATAATATTAGTTATGACTGCTTACTTTTACTCTTGTTGTGCCGCAAATAGGATGTATTCTTTTGATCTCCTTATTGCTTATTGTACTTCTACCAGATATAGGATTCTAATATTCCAACATCTCTAAGGAGAAGCCACAGGTGGCTTTCTAAAAGTTCAATTTGACGTGGATTTTATTGCTCATGCCAGTAGTTTAGGTTCAACCATTGCTTTTTATGCCCCATTTTCATCAGTCAAAAGGATAACCGTGCTCCTTTTTCATTCAGTCATATTACAGTCTGTTTAGTGTGAACTTTTGATGGTATAGAATCTTTCCTTCACCAGCTGAACCACGAAAACAACATACAAAACTATAGTTAATGTACTTTTCAAGGGTGAGCTTGCATTGAAGAGATGTAGCTATCTCAATTTCTCTATTTGGATAGATCCTCCCAATAGGACCCATTTAGTTATGGAGGCTTAAGAGATCTGGCAAAAAAATGCCATATTGGTTACATCACGTCTATGCTTTCCATTTTTACTATCTGGGAATTCTGGAGAGAAGGCAATAGCAAAAATTTGAGAAGTCAATCAATTCTTTTTCATTGGTCTTAATCACTTTCACCCCCAATGTTTTTAATTCTGTTGCCAGTTTCTTTTTTTTTTCCCCCAAAATCCAGCTTCAAATATTGTTCTTACTTGAATCTCTCAAAAGGTAAATGGAAATTAAAGGTCTATCAATCATTCAAGGTTAAATCTGACTCTTATCAGGTGGTTCAATCCTGGTACATTCATGGTTCAGAAAACAGGAAATCATAACCAAGTGTCTTCAGTATAGTTCACATGAACTTATCGATTTTATACCGATCATTAGTGATCTCACTTATGGGTAACAATTTTTATGCAGCTGAGTTTTTCCCAGACAGATCAGAAGTGCAGTGTCTCCATAGATGGCAGAAAGTACTTAATCCTGAGCTTGTTAAAGGACCCTGGACTAAAGAGGTTGGTAACTTGCTTCTGCTTCTTGTTATTCTTGTGGTATGTTCTCATTGAGATAATCATATATTCTTTGTTGCTCTTTGGTTATAGGAGGATGATAAAATTATTGAATTAGTAGCCAAATATGGTCCAACAAAATGGTCAGTGATAGCAAAGTCTTTGCAAGGACGTATAGGGAAACAATGCCGAGAAAGGTAACCTCACGGATTAATTGCTAAGTTATTTATTATTAGCTTTTAGCTTTTGTTGCTACATCAGTAATCATAGGTTTTTCCCCTTTTGTCCTGATTATATTCTTAGAAGTTTAAATGCTATTCACCTGATACTTTGCTAATGTGGTAAAATTTTCCTTCTTTCCTTGCCGACTGAGAATTTATGATGAATTGATTAGAGTGATTATGCTTTACATTACCGTAACCATTTTATTTCAACATTACATTGCCACATTGAATAACAAACAAACTAGCATGACTTTCTAATTCCAGTTGGCTCTTAACTTTTCCAGGTGGCACAATCATTTGAATCCAGAAATAAATAAAGATGCCTGGACTTTGGAGGAGGAATTAGCTCTCATGAATGCTCATCGGGTATATGGAAATAGATGGGCTGAAATAGCTAAGGCTTTACCAGGAAGGTAGTTTGAGACACTTTGTTTGAAGTAGGAATTTAGAGTGTGTACATTTAACTGATGTTTTGCTTGTAATTACTCCTTCCATGGATGTGGCTGTTTCCATCAACTTGTCCTTTCTAAGTTATAGAAATTTTACCTATTCTTCTTCTTTATGCAGTTCAAAATGAACTTAATTTGGGTAAATGCATTGAAGTACAGCTCAGTTTAGGACTCACAGTAGGAGATTAAGCTTCCTATTTGCTAGGTTGTCACTATTGCCAAAATCTAGAATCTTATTTTAGGCGTTTGTTTTCCATTTCCATGCTATAGTAGTGACAACTAAATGAATAATATTCCCATTGAAATTTAGGCCTCTATTTTTCTGTTGGTTTTTACCTTGTTAAACCTAGACCACTAGAGTTTTTTAGAGGGAGGGGATAGATTGGAGCTTGGAAAAGTACCTTAGGCCTTGTTCCCCTAACAAGCAGATGATGTTTTGCCATTTGCATCCGCAAGGACTTTGGATTCTCAGCTATAACAGATGCCTGTCTTTTGATGCCTTTGAAGTGCAAGGGTACAGTGCCACCACTACATGTGCTTGGTTGGTGCTGTAATGTTAGTTGCTAACAAAACTAACCACATAAAGCTGATAGCAAACCATGGTGACTGTTTCCCATCTTTAAATTTGCCCAATATGATCTTTAACTATTGTTGAATAACATGACTGACTGACATTAACTGTCTATTACATAATTTCTCTCTTGTCACTTCTGTTTCTAGTCGTCATTTTCATTTTCATCAAAAATTCCCTCAATATTTTCCTTGTGAACATCATAATGTTGACTTTCTATCATGAATGAAAATATTTGTATCAGTATCAATCGTGGTCATGTTGGCATCAAACATATTGAGGGATTCTTATCAGTTTCAAGCCATATCAAAAGCAAAATTTTTCTACAATCTGTGATTGATAAAAAAATATTGACCAAAATATCTCGATCTATTGTTGATATGATGATATATTGTGATTTGTTACTGTATCGGGAAATATCAGTATTATGGACCTAATATTGATACATATAAGTATCACATATTGGCCGATATTTCATTACATACTCTCTCCTTTCACTTCACTTTATTTTTGATGGTCAGCCTCAATTTGCATGCGATAGAATGGTCAACAGAAAATGAAAAGAAAACTGATGTCCTGTGATTTTATTGAGATGACATTTTTCATTTTATGTTTATTATTTGTGTGGTTAAGAACTTGGGTCAGAGTTCTTATAATGGTCAACAGAAAATGAAAAGAAAACAGATGTCCTGTGATTTTAATGAGATGACATTTTTCATTTTATGTTTATTATTGGTGTGGTTAAGAACTTGTGTTGTAGTTGCAGTTTTCTTTACCCTCTCGCCCTAAATCTGAGTGTACCTTACTGTATGAGATGAGGCCATTGTGCTCATTTTCAGCTGTAAAGTAGTGATTGTTGCTATTGTTGCATTCTTTAACATTCTTCTGTTAGCTCTGTGTGGGTAATAACGGGTAAGATTGTTCCTTTGTTTATACAGGACTGATAACTCAATAAAGAATCATTGGAATAGTTCCTTGAAGAAAAAGCTAGATTTCTACTTGGCTACTGGTAAACTTCCACCAGTATCAAAGAGTGGTCTCCAAAATGGTGCAAGAGATTTGAACAACCCTACAAGTACTAGTGGGACATTGCTTGCTTCTTCAAATAAAGATTCTGATTCATCTGCTCAAACTTCTTCAGGCGCTACAGATATCAGTAAACAAGCAGAAGAAGCTAAAAACCAATTTGAGTCCTCTGTTCCACTTCGACAAAGTGATTCTTTGTCAAGTCACCCTTTGAACGAGATCGCTGACTCTGAAGATGTGATATGTAAGCCACAGCTAGCAAATAAAGATGTCAGCTGCTACATTTCAGATTCTTTGTCAAAGTTTGATATAGTTGGAAATGGAAAAGTTGATCAAGACAAGGCTTCTGTAACAAATTTGCAGTCTGAATATCAAACATATGGCTCATTATATTATAATCCACCAGAGCTTGAAATTTGCAGTCCATCAGAGTCAAATTTGTCAATCACATGTTGCAATCAGCAAGAATACAGCTCAACACCAATCAGGTCACCTGTAGGCTTCTTCACTCCACCTTGTGTGAAGAGCAATGGTTCTTCTGCACGTAGCCCAGAGTCTATATTAAAACTTGCTGCCAAGACTTTCCCAAATACACCTTCCATACTGAGAAAAAGAAAGCCAGTGTCTCATATTGTTCAGATTTCCAACAAAATTGGGATGTCCTATGTGGATTCAGTGAAGGATAGATTTTCACCTTCAATTGAAGAAGCAAGAACCAAGGACAGACCAGACAAATTGGGGTGTCCGGATGGGCTTTGCCAAAGTCCGGCTTCTCATGGGATCAGCACAGTCACATTCAGCAGTACTAAGGCTTTTAATGCATCTCCTCCATATCAATTAAGGTCTAAGCGCACTGCTGTCCTTAAGTCTGTGGAGAAACAACTTGAGTTCACATTTGAAGGAGAGAGAGGTAATGGCGATGTGAAATCCATGGGTCTGCATGCTACAGGGAACTCTCCTGTCACAGAAAATACTTCTCATGCAACAAAAATGGGGGTGACAGTGAAAAAACGGTGAGTTTTTTAACTTATTCCTTGAAGCTTTTGATAGCATCACCATCTCTTGTTGTATATTTTCTTTTATGCAAAGTATCATCTCCTGTTGCTGGATTGGGTGATAACTTCTTAATTCCTACATCTAATTTTCTCATATGGCCTACCTTGTCAAGGTATTGTGTGCTAGATATTTCTCAACCTTGCTTTTGTTAAGCCAGCAGCTACATTGAATCATCTATTCACCTAGGTCGTGCTGGTCAAGTTTTGTGTTGATTACATATTTTTTTTATCTTATTTAGATTCAGATATTAAAAGGTAAACAGTGCATGCTTTAGTTATACACGTCAATATGGACAATGATATTGATGTCTATTGCGTGGCACTTAAAGTGTATTGTGTGGGCTTATCGTTGTGAGATTATCTGGTCTGCTGATTTCCTATTAGATTAAAAAAGACACTGTGCTCACTACATTGCGTGGGATCATCCTCGCATATTTATTTGATGGATCAAATAGCTATCATGCTTTGGTCAGCATAAACATTTGGTGGTGTTAGTGTCAGACCTACGTATCATCTAGTGGTGTGCTTGTTAAATATAATTCTGGTGGATTTGCTTGTTCATAGGTTTGATGGGATCTCTTTTGGGTCGATTAATTCAATGACATGGATCATGTATTGATTTCATTTTTTATTACATATCACTCCAAATTGGCATATAATAAAGTGACAGTTGAACTCCTGAGCTTACCCCATACATAGATTTTGGAGGTGGGTTATGTGTCCGAGGCCAACTCCAGTCCCTTGTACCACATTACATTTGGTGGGGAGGGGGAGGTTCATTGTTCCTATAAAATTGAAGCACAAGGGAACAACTGAGTTGATTGATTTAATACTGCGTGCTGGCCAAATTAATCAATTTCTGTGTCTTTAAGCCACAAGAAGTACATATAAATAGTGGGTGAGTTTGTCATAACAGAGCTTTGTGTGTTTGTTGGGTGTGTGTAGCATGGGAGGTGTCCAACTCTTGTAAAGCTCTATTGTTGAGTTTTACTCTTACGAATAATTTTCATGAATCAGACTTCAACTAAGATATTCTGTGATAATAATGGCGAGCATTGCAAATGTTTGTTTTGGTAAGTGTAGCCATTGTTTCGTGTAGCTGGTCTGCTTTGTTAAAATTAAAATTAACTAAATTTATTTTACAATCAATGCATGCACAATATATACTGTTGTGACAATGGTCTGGGCTCTCTTGCCTCGGATTAGAATCCTTATGTCGAACTAGAATATTGTGCAAATGCAACCTGACAAATTCCCTAGACCCATGACCCCGAAATAGTGGGCACACAATTGATCCAAATATTTGATACACAATAAATAATAGTTAGTTCTAATAGAAGGTGGAAATCAATCAAATACACATGCATGCAATCGTTATTGCCAAATATAAGACGAGAAATGGCAAGGTAATGTAACATATTCTCCCATAGCATGCAACAAATGCATTATTAATGACTTCATCGATCTTTACCTTGATGATTGTAAGAGCTGACCATCAATTCATCTCATTTACAACAAAATCATAATTACAGGGCATCATCCAATGGGACGACGACTGATGAAACCTGAAATAGTTTTCCTTAGAATATTTGTGAGATTCTCACTTGTGTAAATTTTCACCAAGGAAACTTCATTTTTTGCAACTAATTCTCAAAGAAAATGATACCACAATCATGCTTGGATTTCAAAGGACAAACTTGTTTCACGGGTAGATGCAAAGCACTTTGACTGTCATAGGAAATATGTATGACACTTTGCTGAAGCCCAAGTTCATCCAATAGTGCAGCCAACCAATTTAATTATTTCCTGACCTTGTCTCCGGCTATGTACTCAATTTCAGTGGTGGTTAGGGTAAACATTAACTGAAGCATTGACTTCCAATTGATAGGTCTTCTAGCAAACGTGAAAACATGTCCGGTCGTGGATCTACTATTGTTAAGGTTTCCTGCAAAATCAGCATCAACCAACCAACTCCTCGACCCTTGTTAGCCAAGTTTCTTTCAAAACTTATTCCATAATTCTAAGTGCCTTTCAAATCCTATAAAATCTATTTTACTGAAAGCCACTATGTTTTTCTTGGATTCAACATGAAATGCTTGACCAAACTCAAAGCATGAGACACGTCTGGTTGTGTGCATGCCATGCAATACATTGGGCTACCGATGAAACTAGAATATGGAACATAGTGCCATTTCCACTTTTTCTTCATTTGTGCGTGGTGTTTGAGTAGTGGACAACTTAAAATGTGCGGCTAAAGGAGTGGAAATGTGGCTCGCCTTATCCATACTAATTTGGAAAGAATTTTCTAGATTTATTAGGTTTGAGATATAAACATTTTTCCATCTACTCTATCTTATTGAATTTCCATACCCGAATTTTCTTAGCCACTCCCAAATTGATGATATCAAATTCTTTAGTCAATTGAGATGTTGAAGAAATTAATGTCAAAATATTCTTGGCCACAATTAACATATCATCAACATAAATCACTAAATTAAGGAATGAGCCATTAGGAAGCTTTCTAAATACACACCAATCTTACTCCAAGTGAAACCATTCTTGCCCAAGAGAAAATCAAAATGCTTATACCATTGACTCGGAGATTGCTTCAAGCCGTGGAGGGATTTTTCCAATGTGCATGCATACATGCTCTTCTTTTTCATTTTCCTTGAACCCTTTGAGTTGAGCCATATGTCTCCTCCAATTCTCCAAGGTTTAGGGTTTTGGGTAATTGATACATTTCCTTTGGGTAAAACCCTTAGCAGCCAGTTGTGCCGTATAAGTGGCATCGGATTTTCTTTTGCACACCCATTTGCAATTAACAACTCTTTTACCCTAGGCAATTTGATAAGTTCTCACACTTTGTTCTTGTAGAAGGATTAAATCTCATCACACATAGCATGCACCTACTTGTCAGCCTCAGGATCGGCCACATCTCCTCTGGAGATGCTTGGTTCTCCATGTTCAGCAGCATGATATAAGCTACCACGTCCAGAATTTGTTTGGGGTTTCTCATTTGTTGAGACCTCCAATTTTTGTAAGTTTGCAAAGACTCTTTATCAAACTCAATTTGCATATCAGGAGCAAGATTCTCACCATCTTCAACCGATTCAACCCCCTCTTCACCTGTAATTCAGCTTGCTGTCCCCCCCCAAAATGAGCAGTGTTTAGCATGTCCTTGTCGATTTGACATCTTCACTGATTATGAATTAGGGCTTGTCCGGTTTCAAATATCACAACATGAAAGCTTTAACACCATGAACATAGCCGAGAAAGATACACTTCTTTGCTCTCCCCTCAGGCTAGTCAGTGTTAGAGTAAAAATATGTGAGATGACCAAAGATGTGCAAATTGGAGTAATTGGAAGGTTAATCTGAGCAAACCTCATTTGGTCTTCTGAAATTAATTGTCGTGAAAGGTGATATGTTGATAAGATAGCGCACAATATTAATCGCCTCGTCTAAAAGTCTTTTGACAATCCGATGACACTCATTATGCTCCTAGCCTGTTGTATTAATGTTCTATTCATTCGCTTGGCCACACCATTTTATTAATGAATCCAAAGGGCTGTCTAGTTACGCGTGATATTCTCCTCATGGCACTTCTTGAACTTGGTTGTATTGTACTCACCTTCATTGTCTATGAATTTTTTTTTTTTACTTTTTTGCCCATTTGTTTTTTTAATTATGGCCTCCCACCATTTAAAAGCTTCAAAAACTTAGGATGTTTGCTATATGGTGTAGATCCATACCTTCCTAAAAAAATCATCAATAAATGAAACAAAATAATTGAATCCTCCATTTGAAGGACCTTGTGAAGGACCCCACATATCAAAATGAATGAAATAAAAAAATATCTTTAGTGGTATAAATAGAAGTATGAAAAATAACTTGATGATGTTTAATAGACAAACAATATTCACCCAAGTTCAATTTACAAGACTTTATACATTTTAGATGGTTTTGTTTGTGAAACTCTTCCAAACCACGTTCATGCATACGCCTGAGCTGCATATGCCATAATCGTGTTTGGCAATCCTCGTTTTAAGTAACATTTGCAACCAGGAGAATCAAGAACACCCCAAAAAATTAAATTTCCTTTAAGATTTTTGTCATGTCTAACATTAGTTAAATTCCTCACAATTTGATCAAACATCTTGATTTTGATGTTTCCAATTCCAACTATTTCATCTGCAACAATATTTCCCTTAGGAACTATACCACCATTGAAAGATATGAACGTAGAAAACAAGTTCTTGTTTGAACACATGTGAAATGAACACCGCAATCAAGGATCCAGATTCTCGATAAATTATCCTGAGATTGATGCGGATATTCAAACTATACCAAATTAGAAAAGATTTATTTTGATTTTATTTTATTTGAAAGATTACGATTTTATTTGATTTTATTATGTTGCGATTTGATTTGATTTTATTTTATTTTAGGAAGTATTGTCATATTTAGTTAGGAATTTATAATTGTTTCCAAATTATCCTAGAACTAAAGTTCTCTATATAAGGACCTTAATTTTATTGTTTAAAGTGGTATTGATGAATGAACGAATGTTTTGAGAAATCAAATGCAATTGGTTATTCGTGACTTTCCCCTCCTCTTCCTATTAGTTTGATCTCTTTCTTGTCTCTACCCCTCTAGTCTTTGTTCTCGTCTCTACCACTCTATTGCTCTTCTCTCTACTTTTTTCCTCCTCCCTACATCAAATTGGTATCAGAGATAAAATCCTACTATTTTGCCTTCAGCACCATCACCACCCCATCAGCAACTACATCATCCCCACCAGTAACATCCACATTTTCACAATCGGTACCCTCCACTAGCACCGCCATCCACTGTCTAGCCTGCCACATTTGTCCCGTGCAACCAGCAGCATCACTGACTCCACCGCCCGTTGTCCCACCACCCGTTGGCCACCCTACAAAGGTATTTCTGTGAAGCGG
>JAOVVI020009185.1:0-13767 GCA_028571085.2 Nepenthes alata
CATTCATGAAAGAGTGTTTCTTCAAATTCACATAAAAATTCTCTTATTGTGAGGCTTGAAACACATTTTATAATGGGCTGGAACTAAATATGAGAATATTATCAAAATAAGCAACTTTACGCTTTCCTATAAAAAGTTTTAATACCTGGTTCATTAGTTTCATTGAAAGACTAGGGGCACCCTGATCATGTTTTATTTAAATCCTGTATAAAAAGCAAAAGTATAAGATACATAAATATATAATATACGTAATGTATATTTTTTTTCTAAATGTAATTACAAACCGATATTCACAAAAATAATGATTACTAAAATAAATCTGAGACAATAAAATAATAAACGCATGATTTCGGTGACAAAGAGAAACTTTGAAAACTAATTAGCTTTTGAGTAAAATCCTTTGGGCTTCTTTAGCTAGTGAAAGTACAGCAATATAAAAATCAATTTATGGTCTGAGTGGTACAGACATATTAAATATTGGTTGATTTATCGCCGTCCCTTCACTCTTACTAAGAAACTCTTGTGATTTGCTTGCAGCGACGGAACCATACAGAGTTCGATTTTATTATAGATCTTGCTTCACTTTCTAGTGAATTTTCACACACTATTGAAATTCGGTGTCCAATTAACCAACGCTACCGTGAACCTTTATGCTGGAACAAGTGTATAAACAATTGTAAAGAGGATCAGGTAAGAAAACCTCGTTAATTTTATCTCAGGGGCAAAAGATTGGATGTTCTCTTTTAATTGATTTCTTCTTAAAGAATGAAAGCACAAAGTTTGCTACTCAATTTTCATAGTAGTTAGGGTTAGGAGGAGAGTATATATAAAATGGGCTGACATCAGTCAAAAACACTAGTCTGAGATGAAATAGCACCTCAGTTGCAAATGTGTGCATCAGTTGCAAAGCTTTTAGCAAGGCAACGCATGTGCGCCGCACGGGCGCAAATCAAATGTGAGCATTTTGGACCAAATGCACTTATACGCAGAACAAGCGTACATCGAGCGTGAGTATATTTGACCACTTGCACTCATGCATGGCATAGGTGTCGCTTAAGCATGGAAATATTGGAAGAAAAGCGCATTTACATGGTATAGGTGTACATCCAAAGCTAATTGTCTTTGATATTTGAATGTTTTTCAAATCATCTATTTCTTTAGTGATGGAATATGCCGATATAAGATATCCCTAACACTCAAAAGTTCTTACGGCATTGGACAATGAAATGGCATTACTAACCATTTTTGAAGACCATCATGTCTTTGAATGCAGTTTTCCACATATCACCATTTTGGATTATTGTTTGATGATAACCACTTTAAAGATCAATATTTGAGAATATTTGTGTACCATGTGGCACATCAAGCATGCTGTCCAGTTTCGGACTTAAGAATCATTATTGCATCGTTATCTTATTAATTGCCTGGCTACCAACATTCATCTTGCATGATTTGTCTTCTTTGGACTGAAAAGATGATGCTAACCTCCAGCTGCGATGACCGGTAAATGGAAGGCGACGAAGAGAAATTTGGAAGGGAAGCAAGGGAAGTGGAGTTCAGTAGAGGGAAGAAGGATCGAGAGTGAGGAAAACAGAGGGAAAGGGGGAAGAGAAAGGAAAATGGGAAGGTTCCCGAGAGAGCAGAAGGAAAATATATTTCTTCTCTCCTTTACTATAAAGACCAACTATTACGTATATAGTAATATTCTAACTGAAGTAGTTGGAATCTAACGGAAGCACATAACCAAGCAATAATAGAAAATAAAAACAGAACCTTCTAAACAGAAAAACAGAAGGAATAAAAATAAAAAACAGAACCAAGGGGAAAAGGGGAAACACATAACTGAAAGGAAAAATAGAAAAATCGAAGTGAAAAAAAATCAGAAAATTGAAGGCCCGTAACATTGCCCACTTCATCAGGAAAACCTTGTCCTCCAGGTTGAAAAAGGAACTTTCCCGGTGACATTTAGCAATTGCCTCCCCGGTGGCCTCGAGTTGGAAGGAACGAAGTGGCCTTCTAAAGCATGGAAAGAAATGGTTGGGGGAATTGTTGAAACCGAAGACAGGGAATCCGTTCCTTGAGGAGAGTCTGGTGAAGAGTCAGGGCCCAACGACTCGACTACGGAAGGTTGTGCCGTAAGTTGGCCAGAGCCATCTTCCTCAGTGATCATACAGTGAAAATAAGGGGGCTTACATCGATGTCCAAGAGTGAACGACTCATCACAGTTAAAACACAACTCGTGTTCTGTCATTTTTGCTGGCGTTAATTTTCTTATGGACGATGTTGGAAAATGGCTGGAAGGAGGTGGTGTTTTATGCAGAGACGGTATGGTGGTATTTGGTGGCATTGGTGAGTGGCATTGGTAAGTGGATCGTCCTTCCTCAATTTTTTCCTCACTAATTTAGCCATACCAGTGGCTTCGGGCAGAGTATTAGGCTTCGGTAAGAACAGTTCCTATCGAATGTCATCTCGTAGCCCAAAGATGAAACACTTCAGCAGATTGGTAGGGGTAAGACTAGGAGTCCCGGTGGAGAGGGATTCAAAATCATTCATATAGGCGACCAAAGTGGAGGATTGTCGAAGCTTATACAGAGCTGCCTCATGATTTATGTAAGAAGAAGGGCCAAACCTGAGTTCCAAATCACGGGAGAAAAGTTTCCAAGTCGTCAGTTGATGGGTTGCATGCATCCATTGATACCACTACAAGGCGGCCCTTGACATGTCGAAGGCCGCAATGGTGAGTTTCCGCTCTGCTGGGGTGCTGTGATATAAAAAAAATCAGTCGATCTGGAACAGTCATCCAATCATATTTATATCCGTGAAAAACGGATTTTCTAGGTTGGGTAAACGAAGGTGAGGCAAAATCGGGGCCTCTAATGGCATTGGAAGCAATGGGGGTAAGGTGTGAGCATATGGTTGAGGAAGAATAGCGGATGGTGACTAGTATATTGAGGTGAGGGTGTGGGCAGTAATGGGGGATTTGTGGAAGGGGCGGTCGTTTAGTCCGGTGGAGGAGTTCGATGAGGGTTTGCTGAATTTGTTCCATACCTTTGGTGTGCTATTAAACTGTGGCCATTACCTCCTTCAATTCCCTTGTTAGCATCGCTACAGTGTCTTCTAGAGCCTTCGATCAAGTGGTGATACCCTCTGTCATGTTTCAATGAAAGCACCAATGATGCAAACCTCCAGCTGCCGTGACGGGAATGGAAGGCGATGAAGAGAAATTTGGAAGGGAAGCAAGGGAAGGGGAGTTCAGCAGAGGGAAGAAGGAAAAGAGAGTGAGGAAAACAGAGGATAAGGAGGAAGAGAAAGGAAAAGGGGAAGGTTCCCGAGAGAGCAGAAGGAAAATATATTTCTTTTCGCCCATTTATTGTAGAGATCAACTATTACATATATAGTAATATTCCAACTGTAGTAGTTAGAATCTAACAAAGCACATAACCAAGCAATAACAGAAAATAAAAACAGAACATTCTAAATAGAAAAACAGAAGGAATAAAAAGAAAAAACAGAACCGAGGGGAAAAGGGGAAACGCATAACTGAAAGGAAAAATAGAAAAATAGAAGGGAAAAAAAAGTCACAAAATCAAAGGCCCGTAACAGAAGACCAGGAGCAAAACGAGGGCTAAGGCTTCTTGATATATCCTTCCTTGATTGAACTTATTCACTTGATGTTGAAGTTCAACATGGTCTTCAGACCCATTATGTAGTGGGTTAGGTTTGGTAAGGTGGCACTGAGCACTAAATCAATGTGGGCATGGATATCTTGCATTGGTGGAAGATCATCGAGTAGTTCTTTAAGGATAACATTAGAAAACTTGCAACATTTTTCCACCTAGGGGAACTTCATTGCACTCCTGAATGACTCATTTTTAGCAACATGAACCACTAAAGCATAGGCCATTAAACATTCCTTGCATGCTTCCTCAGAATTATTCAAAGAAAGAAAACTAATGGAACCCTCTTTTTCTATTGTATTTCGGTGACTTTCCTAATAAAATATGACACCCATCCATTGGTAAAACATCAAGATGAATTTCATTGTCATACTTTTCAATAGATAATTTCACCAAATGTCGTTCTTTGACGGAAATTACTCCTTTGAACCGAGACACCTCGAAAGGTTTAGAGTGCTTCTCACATTTCGGTCTCGTTGTGTTCATCATCTCCTTAGACACAAGCTTGCACAACTGCTGGAACCGATCAAAACTGTGCATCTTTGTCCATAAGCCCAGAAACATATGTGGAAGATATTTTTTCAAATCCACTCATCATATCCCTTTTCTTTTGGAGTTGTTAGCCTTTTCTCATAACACGGAATTCAGCTTCATCCTCTGGCTCACAAACCTCTTTGATCATGTTTTTTTTCATCAAATTTAGCTTCTTCCCCATGATCGTTATTGTCGTTCTCATCATTCAAATTTACCAGAGCCTCACTTTTTTATGAGGATAAACTTAAGCTCTATAAACTTCCATTCCACAATGAAGGCATTCATTTCTTCTTCCTTCTTTTGTTGAACTTGACTACTAGAACTACCAGTTAGCTCCTTTAGCCCTCTCCTGGATTCAGGGGAAATGGTGTTCCCTTTGCAAAATAGGCCTTGTTTTGTAAACTTTGAGTTTTGACGCCTTTCCTTTGATGCTCCTGCACTAGAGATTTTCTCAAATTGCCTCAAAGAAACTCGTTTCAGAATTCCGTTAGCTTTGAGTTCCATTTGATAAGCATCCTCAACAGAAGCTAAATGGTGTGCAATAAGCTCTTCATGGGTTGATTTTCTCAGTCCATTCAAGTACCTTGCAACTAGTTGATCACCAGTTTCTTTCAAATCAATCCACCTCAGACATTTATGAAATTCTTCAGTATTAACTACTTATATCTTGTTCATGTTTATGACTTAAATTAAATGATGAAACTCACAATACGAGGTTTGTGGGTAATAAATAAGCCAGTTCTCATCTAGCTTACCTTCTTTTCATCCCATGTACTGACTTGTGGTATCCTCTCTGCTCTCGAGTTTTTTGGTAGTGTTTCCAGTGTGATACTGCAGCGCCCATGAGCTTAGTGGTGATATATGCACCTTCCTTTCCTCCCTGTCATTCCTTTCCATTCAAAGATTGCCTCCAAAGAAGCAGTCCAGTCACTATAGATTTCGGGGTCCATCCTTCCATCGTGTCACGGACATCAATTTGAATATTCTTATCAACATTTTCAAGAGCTCTGTCATCCATTGCAAAGCAGGCTGTGCTAGAGTTAATTGGTTGGTTGTTCTTGTCTTGACTGTTCAGAAAAACTCTCTTGCATTATTCTTTGCACATTGGCACTTGATAGTCTCAACTCTATTTATCTTTGAGATGAACAATGGCTACTTGAGCCACATAATCCTCGCCGTTCCTTTGCCTTTTCATCATGATTGCCAAGAGCACCACCCGGTAAAATGGCAATATCATCGTTGAGAAAAATGAGATTGATGATCTGCTTTTTGCTTTGGAAACTAGAAAAGCAATTTTCTGATAAAATATGGTACGAACTTTAATTTTCTGTCAACTAGTGCAATTTAATCTGAGAATATGACTGATATCTTCCAGTAAAATTGTGCATCTTTGTTGCAATTTTGAAACAACGAATTATTAAAGTGTGGAGAAAAGCTTCATTTGTAGGGAAGGTAAGAATTAAATTGCAACTGCAACTTCAGGGGATTCACTCATCCTATGAAAGCGAGGGTTAGGAATCACTCACCAATAAGATCATTCACTCAACCTGGAAACTCAAGTATCCCACTGTAATCATAAAAAATTCACTCTGAAGATGATACCTGCCCTTCGCCACAAGTCGTTAAGGGTTTAGAAAATACATTCGACATTAACTACTGAATGGAAGCTAGAATTCTGAAACCAAAAGCTATTGAATATAAAAGTCTTGAAACCTGGTTTTGTACCGATGACTTCTATTGGAACTTCACTTTATTAAATATCAGCTTTGACCAGGGTTATGCTACTTGATTTGTGGGCTGCTCCCTTATCTTCAGATTCATAGGGAGTTGGACTACAATCCTCATGAATTTGGCCCACTTAATAGTGTGCATGACACTTAAATCTGGTGAAGACAATCTTAATTGCTGTTGCGACTTGGAGAAAACTTCATTTGAAAACAGCCTAAAGCTTCTAAATAGAAACACCAATTCGGCATATCTTTGTGGGCTGATTGCTATCAATTTGAATTCCCAATCAAACTTCTCTTATTTTTCTTTTCTTCACTATCTTTTTGAATTCCTCTAGGATGGCATATGTGACGGAACCTCTCATCCCAATTGTTGTCATTAGGTGAGAGCCTAATACCAGATGCTACACTCGAAGAGGCCCTCTAATTGATTGACCTCAAGGCTTAAAGATTTCAACATATCTTTGTCTTATGCTTTGTGATAAAGCATAATTATGAAAAATGGGGGATTGTTTGTAGTATAACCTACTTAGTTTTATCATTCAAGATATCCTAAGCAACAATGGCACACAAACACAAGCATGATAACAATAACAAGCCATTTTTATGTGAAAAACTCTTCCCAATATGAAGGAAAAATTATGGGATCTTACGTCTAAAAATATCTCCATATTCAATTGCAAATAACCCCGCAAGCAACTTGGTAATAAACACACTATAAGTGTGAGATCCAATTACCAATAATCCCTTCCAAATCAGCTTGTTTACATCACACTACAAATGGGATGTCCGAAACCAATGACCACAAATGCTTAGATTATAAAACTCCAATTGAAAGATCTGGCTACCAATAATCCCAAATATCTTGTTTATACAACATCTCTACATGAATGACCTAAGAGATAACGAATACATGATCAAGAGGAACTGAAAACAATTGATAACACATTCTACAATAGGAGCTAGAATAATATACCCAGGGTTGGCAAAGAATAGGCCCTGATTTGAACCCCAAATGGTTGTTAAATCTTCCATCTTCTCTCTCTTCCTCTTTCTTTTCTCTCTCTGTCGGCATTCATGGGGTTTGAAATGATCTCCCCCATTTCACCTAAATCAGAACATTATATTTATATCCCCAATAGCTGTTCGAGTAGCCATCACATGGCTCACCTACGACCAGCTACTGAAATCCTTCTTGAAACCACCATTCAAGCTCTTGTCTCGTGGAACTGCCCTAGAAAGATTTTGCTTGAGATAAACCTCTCGAAACATTGAGTGTCAAGTGAAGAGAATGGCAACACCTGAACTGAAAAATCAAGACTCACAAGGGTGTAAATCAAAACCTAACACCTTAGTTAAGCGGATTCTTAAAGTAGACAAGTCAAGATTGAGTGATTTTCTTGTAGAGTGAGTGATTCACCTCTTTTTTGTTGTTCCTTCCCTGTTCTAGATATGATATCGAGTGCTTGCTCCTTAATTTTAACTTACTAAGAATTGAAGATTGCAGTTCTAAAATTAGTTGTTGCTGTTCTGCCCCCGACTATTCCTGTAACTCAAACGATTCAAAGAAGTTCCTACAACCTGTTGCTTCTGCCAGTTTCCCTGCTAGTCAAGCAATTAAAAATCAGCCTTTCAATCTGGTAATTTGGCCTGCATCAATTCCTATTTTGCTCAGTATAAATCAATCAGATTTGACTTCCATTGAATTGAAGATTTGAGAATTTCTCAAGAATTTTAATCATTATTCCATTTCCCTTGTTGGTCACTGATGCATTATGCTTCTCTTTCTGATATCGCTCTCTAATTACTGCACATCTTCCTTTGCTTCTTTTGCTGGCAAATCAACCACTTGGGATTGCTAATGTAAGTTTCAGGATCCAATTTGCAATTTAACTTGAAGATTGATGGCAAATCAACGCCATTGGCTTTTCCATCTCTGTTGCGCAATGAATTCAAACTTGGCTAATGAATTTGTTGGGACCCACTTCTAATATGGGGCATCATTACTGTCCAGAATCATTTTATGTTTCCATTGCTTCTAATCAATCATGTTTTAAATCAGTTTTCTCCGTTTGAATGGTCACATCTATTTGCATAGCACTTTCATTGGAGCAATCACATCTTACAAACATTTCTGGTTTTTATTTGAAATATCCAGTATTTCCCATCAATTTTAAGAAGTAGAAAATTACCAGATCATTGACAATCCTGTAAACTTATGCATAATTGATGTTATCTCATGATTTGAATGACACATAGTGAAAATATGTTATAACTATTTAAACGTGCATGGTAAACTAATGATCCACATATGACTGTATCTTATGATTCTCTTTAAATCTAGTCACAGATGTGACTTTTATAAAATGAGCAATCATGCTTGTTCTGTAGTCATTATTTCTCCAATCCCATTCATCTTGTTGCAGGACAAATTCTGGATAAACTTAGGAGCAACACTTGTAATTTCATATGAAAAAGTAACAACAAAAATTTAAGAGAGTCATACTTCATGGTAATCATTCAACCTTGCGTAGTCTACATAGGAAATTACTCACCTAAGAATTAGGACTTACTAACCAACAAAGAACCATTGTATTTTGATAGTTTATTTAGGGAGTCACGTTATGGTTGAGAATCATTCACCAATTAGATGACTATCCTACACTTTCAATGGTAGATTAGCTCTCACATTTTAATATATTTTTCTCAGGATTGCCTCCCTAAACTCTTTCATTGGTTTCTTATATTGAGGCTGGCAGAAGTAGAAATCTAACAGGGGCTAGTTCCAAGCTTATTGAGACTTTCATCTATTTAGTTAGTTGTGGTTGATGGGAATTCTCCATTGTCAGAATTTGGTTTCCTCTTAGAGGATCCAGCTTGTGTTGACTGTGGCTTACATCTGGTTGCCACTGAACTTGCAGGATCTGAGCCTCATCATTCTCATTTTCTTTGGAAAAACTCAGTCCTCAAGTTGAATTTTCAAAAAACACTAGCCAATTATTTTTCCCCTTCTCTGATACTACTTGATGCAGCTCCAAATTCAGGACTTGAGCAGGAAATGAAGTATGCAGCAAAATCCAGAAATAAAATAGAAGAAGAAACAAAATGGATAATATTTGGGAATGTTGAAGTTGCAATATGGTGAATGCCAGTCAATTCCTGCCGCCAGTCAATGTTGATGCAAATCTGGATTTCAGTTTGCAACAAGATAAAAAGACAGGAACAACAACTTGATTGGATGGCAATAGTTTAGATAACAATGAATCTAAAAGTGCTTGGGAAATCATCCACCTTGCAAAGAGAATCATTCAACCTTTGAGTGTCTACTTAGGGATTTACTTACCGAAGGGCTAGGCCTCATTCACCAACTGAGCATCATATTTTGGTAGTCTACATAGGGAATCACTCACTTCGGGTAAGAAATTACTCACCAGCTAAAGGACTAATATGCTATTCCATGGATAATTAACTTTCACATTTTTTTTAAAATACTTTTCTCAGGATTATCTCCTGAAACTCTTTCTATTGTCTCTTAAACAGAGGCTGGCAGAAGAAGAAAACAAACATGGGCCAGTTCCGAGCTTCTTGGGACTTTAATTCATTTAAATAATTGGGATTGTTGCTGCCATTTTAGGAACTCTTCTTTTTTGGAATGCTGTTACCATTCTTGGTACTCTCTCCATTGTTGGAATTGGGTTTCATCTTACTGATGCCACCTTGCTTTGTCTGCGGCTTGCATCTGATTTCCAGGAACTCTCCATCATTGAAATTGAGTTTCCTCATAGTGGAGCGACTTTGCATTGATGATGGCTTACATCTGGAAGCCACGAAACTTGCAGCATCTGAACAACATCACATCTTCATCAAACTCCACACCTCCACTAATATTAATCTTGCTATCAATTGCTATGGAATGTTGCTCATACCCAATATATGTGTTTCTAGTTTTTCGATCAAGCTTGGATCTCTGTTGATCTGGTACATGCACATGGCCAGTCCTTCCAAAAACCGGCCAATGAGAGAAACACTTTGCTTTCTCCCATATCATGCTTCTTATGGAGAGTCTTGCCCGATAGGAAAAATGCTGTACAGTTAACCAGTTCTACCCAAAACTCTTTTGGCATCTTCTATTTCCTTAACATGCTCCATATTGAGGATTCTCCTATTCTTCCTTTCTACAACATTTTGTTGAGGGGTTCCTGGAAAGTCATGAATGGTTTGCTTCACAAGACTCAAAGAACTAGTTAGAAGTAAATTCTCCTTCTCTATCGCTCTCAAGAACTTAAAACAATAATCAAAATTTTCCTTCTCTATCCACTCTCAAGAACTTAAAACAGTAATCACTTTGCTTTTCTACAGAAGTGTTAATAGTATTGAAACAACCAAACATCAAATTTTTCTGTCAAGAAATGCACCCTGGTTTTTGTATTCAAACTACTAATAAATTTAAAGTATCGACTTTTACCAAATGATGATGGTTTGTTCAGTCCACAAACATTGCCATGAACAAGTTGTAGTGGCTTGCTTGCTCTTGAGATAGATTGTCTTGGAAAACTCTTTCTAAATTGCCTATCAAAAAGTCAAGCCCTTCGGATAGTTGATCTGATTGGTCGACAGATGGCAAGCCTTTCAACATCCCTTTCTAGTTCAACCTACGAAGTTCAAAGCTTCGATCTTGGGGTGAAACAATTCAATGTGCTCTGTTCATGGCTCTGTTTCTCTCTCTGGGTCATCTCACTTTTTGTATTTTTTTCAACTCTTTTTCCCACTTTAGCCGGTATCATTGGCCTCTACTATGGTTCTAAAGGATTATGGGCTGTAATTGGAACCGTGAGTCGTGATCATTGGATGGAAAGTGAATTCAGTACTCCTTTTCTATCTCTCCGCAAGAAGAAAGTGCACATGTCATTTTTGAATGCTATCTATTAGTCCAGGCTTTGTCGGATCTCTCATCCATCATCACAACAGCTGTAGAACATAGAATATTTTTTTCTCTTGACAGAAGCAAAAATGGAATTGAATAGGAAAATTTGTCAGTAATGTTTATCTATTCCCGTTTCAACAAAACAGAACATGTCCTTCATATAGCATATATAACCTGCTTCTGTTATGTTGTAGTATGTTTTGTATATCTTGTAAAGTCAACCAGGTCTAAAAATTCTTCTGGATTCCCCAACTGATCTGCCGCATTGGCTTCCAATCTTCACACTTCCCTGCAACCCCAGCTGGCACACCACGAAACCCAGATGATTGCATCTTTTATCACTCTTCAAAGGTGGATATGCTGTTATTTTTTCCTAGCTTAGGTTATTGACTTTTTCATTGGCTTACTGTAGATTGAACAAATGCATGATGATAACATAGTTAACATAATTCTGCATTAGGTGAAAATTTCATGGACTTACATGACTGGTGTGTTCACATGTATTTTGGACTGCATATTTATGGTGCACTGTTTTGTTTCGTGTTTGTCAGGTTTACAGGAGATACAGGCAATACTATCAGCAGGTGCAGACAGTGATAGCATCATTTGAATCTGTTGCTGGGCTCAGCAACGCTGCTCTTTTCACGAACTTAGCTTTCAAGACCATGTCAAAACATTTCAGGTGCTTGAGAACTGCAATTACTGAGCAACTTCATTCTACAAGTAAATCGCCAGGCAACTTGAGCATCAGAAGGGAAGGAATTCTGAGGTCTGATAGCTATAACAAAGATTGTCTTTATTCCCATAGACCGCTTCAAAATACTGAGCTTCTTAACCATCAACCTGCCTGGCGGCCCCAACGGGGGCTTCCTGAGCGATCTGTCTCTGTGCTGCGGGCGTGGTTATTTGAGCATTTCCTGCACCCGTAAGTGATATATTTGCCATCATTAACCTTTAACATTATCATGTCAAAGACTTTTCTGAATGAGTAATTTCCATTAATCATCTTAATATATGGAGTTCTTTTCTATGGCCATATATTTTAGTAGCATTATTAATTTATTATCTTGTGTATTTCCAGGTATCCTAATGACTCGGACAAGGTTATGTTGGCTAAACAGACTGGTCTCTCTCGGAGCCAGGTGTGCGACTAATATTTATTCTTATGTGAATAATTTTTAACCACTTGCTAACAATTTATAATTTGCATGCAAATCAGGTTTCCAACTGGTTCATCAATGCTAGGGTACGACTCTGGAAGCCGATGGTGGAAGAGATACATGCTCTACAAACACGCCAAGCTCAAAAAGGCTCCCAAAATGAGGAACTCAAGGCTACCCGACCTAACAATCGCATGGTTTCATCTAACTCACTCATGCCTGATAACACACCACCGTCTGCTGCAAAAAATCATGACCCGCCATTCAAACGCCTGAGAAATGGTCTCCCTGAGTTACGAGGAGTGAGTGACCACCCAACCGTGTCACACCACAACCACTTTCCGATTGCAGTAGGTGGAAGTGCGGGTGTTTCTTTAACCCTTGGGCTCCATCAGCATAATGGGATTGGTTTAACTGAGTCCTTTCCGACTAATATAACTCAGAGATATAGGCTTAGTGGGGATCAAGGATGTGTTATGGATGGGCTTGAAGACCAGAACGGACATTTCAGTAGAGATGTTATTGGAGCGCAGTTTTTGCACGATTTTGTTGGCTGATGCACGCAACCGGGCAAGAGCTGCATGGGTTGGATGGATGATGAATAGGCTGTCTTTTCTGACACGAGAAGGCAAGTTTTAAGGCAACGTTTGAATGATAATTTGTCTGCAGATCCAGTAAGTACATGTAGGCTATTTGTAATGCTCAGTTAATAATGCATTTCCCTGCTCTAAGGCGCTATTATATGAAGAAATCAAACACATTGAGGAGGATTGGTTGAGAACTACTCACCAGTGGCTGTCGTTTCTGGCCACATGATTACCCTGTATGCGCCACACTGATCTGTCATTGTCAAGTGCTCTAAAATGTGCCATGCGCGTCTGTGTATTGTGCAGTTTACAAATAGTATAGTATTATTAAGATTAGAAAAAAGGAGCATATTTAATATAATTGCTGTTCCTCGTGAGGGCTGGAGAGAGGATAGGTAAAGTCATCAAAGTCAATGGAACCACTGTTATGACTGATAAAGGACAGTACGTACGTCTTTGCATTGAAGTAGATTGGAGGAAATCTCTGCCGGCAAAATTTCGAATTTGCAAAATGGTTCTTCAATTTTGATGTGGGACATTTGCTTTCTTGACCCATTTGAGAATCTACGACTAATCAATTGACAACCCACTCACACATAAATGCATGTGTATATCAAGCTTGATAGATGGCTAGGCTTATTTTATGGTAGTTAGGCCGCTAAATTGCAGCATCCAGGGACCGGATTTGTAGAAAAGTCATGTATAATCATCCGATCAAATTACCGGAGATTGAGGGAGATTACTTCCCTTATCCACTCCTTATTATCTTAGAACATTATGCCATGTAATATTGCCCATATGTTATTTTAATGACTTTAAAATATAAAAAAAAATAAGGGATAACGTTACAAATATTATATGAAAATTGACATAAAAATTATTATAATTATGGAGATATCAGAAATGAAGGCAAAAATTAAATGATGATGAAACCTTACAGGCACAGTGGTCAAAGATGCAGACACAATAAAAGAGGGAGGTCAAAAAGATGCTGAGGTCTCACTGTAGCCTACAACAATGTTGATTCCTCAAGTACACGTCTCACTGTTTTTAATTCAAACCAATTTAATTCCCCACCAACCAATCAAGTACAGACCTGGTTTTGGAATAACTTCTTATGCATTTTTAAAATATTAATAAAATTTAATTATTTATTTT
>JAOVVI020009186.1:0-13767 GCA_028571085.2 Nepenthes alata
TTTGATCCTTGATTTAAAGATTACAAGGAAATGCTCGGTGTAGCACCTTGCCATTAACAATGACTTAGAGCTTGTAGTTAACCAAATCTAAGAGAGTTTTCGGGTCACTCACCTAGACCTCACAAAGTACCTAAAGATGGCCTAGGGACTGCTTCAAACTGGTTGAACAATACTAGATAATCCATATTCCATGTGAACAAAATGAGAGGATAACGTGTTGTAAAATTTTCCACAACCGTCTCCAATAATGACTACAAACACAAGATGATCAAAATCCTTGAGAATCCTAGCATGATTGAGTTAGACGAGGTCCAATAGGTAATTGACAAGAAAAGCTAGATGATGCCTTACCGGGAGTACCTTTCCATTGGGAAAGAACTTGACAAGCCTATGGATGCAAAGAGGCTTCAAAAGACTACTGGATGGTATACCATCATTGATGGGACGCTTTATAAGCAGGCTACTCAAGGACGCTCATGAAGTGTCTAGGCCTAAAAGAAGCAAATTATGCTCTCTAAGAAGTTCACCTTGGGATATGCGAGGATACCTCAGAGGAAAAAAAATAGGCCTACAAGATCACGCAATATGGATAGTATTAGCCCACCATAAAATAATACACCCAAACATTCATTAGGAATTGAAACAAGTGCTAGATCCGCAACAATATTCCATAAAGGCCCACAACGGAACTTAACCCACTGTGAAGCTCTTTGGCCTTTTACATAATGAGGGCACAATATACTAGGCTCATTCCTAATCCCCCTTAGGGTAGAGGAAATTCATAATCATGGGGGTTGAATGTTTCACCAAGTGGGTGGAAGCCTTCACCATTTTTTCAGATAACTGTGCATAAGATGGTGAAATTTGTGAGGCAAAATTTAATATGCCAATTTGGTATCCTAGAAAAAATAATCACTGACAATGGCATCTAATTTTTATGGAAAATGTCAACTTAATACTATAGAAAGCTTGAAATTTAGCTTGCCTACACTACAGTATCTTACCCACAAACCAACGGTTAGACAAAAGTTGTCAACAAGAATCTACTTGTTGGGTTGTGAACAAGGCTGCACAAAGCTGGGGGCTTAGGTGGATAAGTTGCCTAACATTCTAAAGGGCTTACAAAATCACACCGAGGAAGGCCCCTGGACAAACCTTGTATAACTTATACTTTAGGTGAGTTAGTCATCCTAACAGAATTAGGACTGCCCAATTTTAGGGTATCCAACTTTGAATCCACTACAAACGTGGATGCCATGTGACAACACCTAGACCTACTCAAGCAAGTTTTGGATGCCACTAGCCAATGAACCAAGGCACACCAATAAAGGGCAACTTGGTACCATAATAGGAAGGTAAAGGTACAACCCCCATTAGTAGGAGATCTGGTCCTAAGAAGCATTGAGTCTACCAAAAAAATAGTGCGATAGAATATGTAAGATTTTAATCCCGGAACATGATAATTATGAAATAATTATGTGGATGAAAATCATGCTAGGACTTAAGTATAGTAAAAAATTTGGTACCGAAGCAAAACGGGAGCAAATGGGAAGAAAATGGGATCGGAGCTCGAGGGGTGCTTGAGTGCCGGGTAGGCGCTAATTTGCGCAAGCACCTGCTCACAGGCCACTGGAGGTAAGGCGGGAGTAGTCCCGGCTATGAACAATGTGCTCGAGCGTAGTCGAGCGTGAATCTGCGAGAGCGGGCGCTCGAGCACCAATCATGTGAACCGCATGTGACTTCTTTTTCCTTTGTGTTTTAAAGGGATGCTTGGAATTTTAGGGCCTTCATGTCAGCAGAACGAAGGCGGGGCGCGAAAGAAAAGGAAGAGGAAGGAGAGGGAAGAGAAGAAAAGGGAGGAAATCTACTGTCCAGTTCCGATCATAGTAAGAATAACTATAGATCGAGCTCAGACAAGTGTATTTCGGATGTTATTTACTATTTTTATAAATTTTTAATATCTCAAATATTATATTTTTATTCTAAATCCATGACTCTGCATGTTTATTGTAAATAATACATATTTCTCTTGATTAATCGGACATATTTCATGTTTACTGGTATATACTGCTATATATACCTCGATTTTATGTAAAAATATGTATTTGGTATTCGTTTATCGTCCGGATTGTTTGGTGAAACCCTAAGCACGAAAATGAAGGGATTTAATGATTTTAACCGATAACTTATGATATATAAAAGTTGATATGTAATGAGATAATATTCATGATATGATTTATATCTGAAAAAATTATACAGATTTATACTGTTAAATTAGTAAGGATATTTGAAGCAAATCTCAAGGGTTATGAACTATACTGATAAATTACTATAGATTTCTAAAATAAATCTGAAGGGTTATAAATTATACTGATAAATTACTGTAGATTTCTAAAACAAATTTGAAGGGTTAATTGTAAAATTTTTGACTCACTTCTGAAACCTAATCAGTTATAGTTAATAAATAAGAAGAAAAAAATATTTATGATCCTATTAATTAGGACCTAGGACTGATATACAGTCAGGTTAGATTTTTTGGCATGCCTTAGAACGTTATGGTAATAATCGAGGATAACTCTATCCATGGAGTTACACGTGGTTCACATTTTCTCAGGGCGTTAATCTAGATGATAATTACAGTTATTGGTCGGTGTTACTGTACTGAATCCTACGAGAAGGGATGTCTCACGAGAAGGGACAACTGTTACTGGCATTGGATTATGTAGAGTGAATATAATTTATCATCGATTATTCGCCCCCTCTGCTAGAAGGGTTTACTAGTTGGGTCCTTTATCGATAAAAAAAGAGATTTTCTATAATTCATAGATTTTGTATCGACTTCTAACTTCTAATTTATGTTTACCGATTTGTGTTTTTTCGAAGCCTGATTTTACTGATTTATGCTTTCTCTATTTACATGCATTTTTTTTGCTATTGCTATGATTGGATATTCACATATTACTGTTTATCTGTACTTTTATTTTGCATGAAAGTATTTCGTTCTGCATGAAAATTTTACTATATGTTTACATGTACCTTGTTGGATTTATACTAACTATTTTACTATTTTTTTCTTCTCTAGATGAGACAGTCAAGTTAGTGTCATACGAGAAAGAGTGAGTTAAATCCTTACTTGAAGACTCTTGGAAGACTTAGAGTTATTTTGGAGAACCTTGAAAAGAAAAAGTTGGATGTAAATACCTCATTTTTGATATATGAATTTCGTATATAGATTTTGTGTATATGGATTCAGTATACGAAATGTATGTGATGTAAGTGATGAAATAGGAATTTTTGCTTCCACAGGTTTATAGTTCTGCTTCCGCTATATGTTTTCTGGATTCTGTATAGGTCCTAGATGATATTTCTATTACGAACTGTTAATATAGTGGATAGAAAATGTCGATAGGGAATTATACGGCGTTTGTGATTCTGTGTTTGAAATGAGAATTCTTATTGATGGATATTATCACGATATTATTCTATATGTTTACAGATTATAAGTAGGATTTATATTTTCGTTTAGCCCAGTTTTAGGGGAGACTATGTCTATTTTTTTCTAGAACTTTAGGTTGTTAATTAGGCTTAGGTTTCTATTTTCTATAATGATTAAAAATTTTGGGGACAAAAAAAAAATTAATTCCGTCACAATTGGTATCAGAGAAATGAGATGCCTTAGGATTGATCGATCAAAAATACAGTATTTGTTGTACAGGGTATGGAGCCGACGTCACAGTATAACACCCAGTCCCTACTTCTTTCCTGGCCTTAACCAGGGACCACAATCCTAGTGACACTAATGGGGTCCCCTACTTCCCATTAGTGCCCTATTAAATGCATGCAGGACACCCGGGCAGTTGATGGGAGCACCATGAGAGTAATGCCCCTAACACAAACACCCATAGAAGCGTAGGCTTAAATTTCTTTAGGGATAGGTCGAGGTAGCTAAGGCAACTAGGATGCTTAGGAAATTGATCCTTAGGCTATGTTTGAATTTTATTAAACCAATGATAACCCTTTCCCTTAACTTGATTTCTTGAGGTTCATAATGTTGTACTTACCTTTGGTTATAGGATCTAAGATGGCTAGTAGGAGAAATCGAAGAAAAAATCATGGCGGTGCTAGTACTCCCCACGATAGAGGGGTTACTTATGTGGATCTGTTAGAGAGGATGACAAATGTCATGGAATCTGTGAAGCAGAGACATATGACTCCGGTCCCTACACCTGAGCCAGCTCCGAGAAACCTTGCTCCGATGACGTATGATAGATTTACAACGGTGCGAGTATAACAAGTTTTGGGAATTCTTGATCCGGCAGAAGCGGATGTGTGGCTAAAGAGAATTAAGAAGATTTTTGCTGTCATCCGGTGCACAAACCAGGAGAAAGTTACCTTCACGGTGTACAAGTTGGAGGGCGAGGCTGATAGTTGGTGGAACATGAAAAAGATGGCATTAAGCATGCCCGATGATACAATTACATGGAAGATGTTTGTGGATACTTTCATAAAAAAATATTTTATGTTCAATCTCCAATATTAGAAGGAGCAAGAGTTCAAGCGGTTGAGATAGGGGTGTATGACTGTGACTGAATACAATGCAAAGTTCACGGAGCTATCTCGATTTTCATCCTATTTCATGGAGGACGAGTTGTGGAAAGGAAAGAAATTCTGGCAAGGGCTACGGAACGATATTAGAAAGTAATTATTAACCCACAAGCTCCAAATCTATGCCGATATTTTGGATAGGTCGATTATTTATGAGAAGGAGGTAGAAACGGAGAGATTCTTTGTAAAGAGGATTGCTGGCCAGACGGGTATCAGTGTTGGATCAAGTGTAGGGCTTTTAGGGCCGTTCAAGAAGGCAAGGACTGTAGACAAAGGGAAGAGTATCATTCCAGCTCAATCAGTGACTGGCTCTTGAGTATCAGACACTGATTGTCATTTCTGTGGGAGGAAGCATTAGGGTTAAGCATGTTGTAAGGTATCGGGAGTATGCTTTAGATATGGACAGTAGCGCCACTTGGTGGAAAACTATCAATTACCTTCGAGGCTAGAAGGAAAGAAGTCTATTGCCATAGCTAAGGCCTTTGAAGTGACTGTTTAGGACCCAGAGGTATCCCCAAACATTATGGAAGGTACCCTCTCTATTTGTAGAATTTTTGCTTCTATATTATTTTATTTGGGGTCCACCCACTCTTTTATTTCTCCATAATTTACATGAGGTATTGTATCTGTTTCGTGTGTTTTAAATTATGCATTATCTGTGCCAATTTTCACTGGATCTTCTATGGTTACTGTTATTGTCTATTTTGGATGTGTGGTTGAGGTGAATAAAAATATTTGATTTGTGATTTGGTGTTGTTGAATATGGATGATTTTGATGTCATTCTATGGATGGACTGACTAGCTAAATATCATGTCAGTATTGACTGTTTTCTAAAAAGAGTTGGTTTTGATATTTCTGGGACCGAACCCCTTATCTTTCAAGGCATTAGGAAGAAGGAGGTGTCTATATTAATTTCTGCTTTGTATGCAAAGCGTTTGATGAAAAGTAGGTGTAAAGCTTACTTGACATATGCCTGCACTATTGGGAGTCATAGTGCGATGGCTAAGTACATCCTTATTATTTGTGACTTTGAGGATGTCTTTTCGGAGGAATTACCTAGATTACCTCCACACCGAAAAATTAAATTTGAGATTGCAATGATTTTTGGAGCTCGCCCAATTTCTAAGACCTCTTATCATATGGCCTCGACAGAATTGAAAGAACTAAAATTATAGTTATAGGAGTTATTAGATAAGGGCTTTATCAGATCGAGTGTATATCCTTAGGGAGTATCAGTATAATTTATGAGGAAGAAAGATAGGTCTTTGCGGTATGTATTGACTATCGTGAGTTAAATAAAATCACGATTAAGAATAAGTATCCCTTGCCATGTATCGATAATTTATTTGATCAATTGTATGGATCTCGAGTGTTCTCAAAGATTGATTTGAGGTTCGCTTATTATCAGTTGAGGATCAAGCCAGAAGATGTGGTTAAGACTACTTTTCGGACATATTATGGCCATTATGAGTTCCTTGTTATGCATTTTGGCCTTACGAATGTCCCTATTGCATTTATGGATCTAATGAATAGGATATTCTGGCCGTATCTGGATAAATTTGTAGTAGTTTTTATTGATGACTTCTTAATATATTCAAATAACTTTGAGAAGTATGAAACTCATCTAAGGATGGTACTGTAAGTGCTCCGTGAGGAAAAATTATATGCTAAGCTTAGTAAATGTGAGTTCTGGCTTGAGAAGATTTGTGACCGAGGTTAGAAGCTTTCTTGGCATGGCAGGCTATTATAAGTGTTTTGTAGAAAATTTCTCATAGATTGCTATGCCTTTGACCCAGCTACTGAAACTGGAGGCCAAGTTTGAATAGACTGAAGAATGTGATTTGAGTTTTTAGAAGTTAAAGGATCGCTTGACTACCACCCCCGTATTGATTATTCCAGAGGGATCAGGAGGTTTTGAGATGTTCTGTGATGCCTTTAGGCGGGTTTAGGTTGTGTATTGATGCATCATGGTAAAGTAGTAGCTTATGGGTTTAGACAACTGAAGGTACATGAAAGGAACTACCCAACTCATGATCTAGAACTTGCTGTTGTTGTGTTTACTTTAAAAATTTAGAGACATTATTTATATGATTAAAATTTTATTATATATTCTGATCACAAAAGCTTGAAGTATCTATTTTCACAGAAGAAATTTAATATGAGGCAAAGGAGGTGGCTTGATTTTTTAAAAGATTATGACTGTAAAATATAGTATAACCAAAGGAAGACAAATATAGTTATAGATACATTGAGCTGTCGATCAGGGTATGTGGCTAAGTTACAAATTAAGCAGATGGAAATGCTGGATTATCTGAAGCAGTGTGATATCCAACGCTATACTCGGGGTGATAGGATGCTCCTATCTTAGCTTTATATCCAACCGAAGGTAATTAGTGAAGTTAAGGAAAAGCAAGTGAATGACCAATTTCTTATAGATATTATAAGTGATTTGAATAGAGATTCTCGAGTCGATTTTAATGTCTGGACTGATGGAACATTAAAATTCAGAGACCGATTATGTGTATTGAATGATAGGAAACTGAAGGAAAAGATCTTGAAGGAGGCCCACCGGTCTCGGTGTACAATCCACCCTGGGGTGAACAAAATGTATCATGATCTTAAGAAGATATTTTGGTGGAGGAATATGAAGAGGGATATTATGGCTTATGTGAAGAAATGACTTATATGTCAGTAATGAAAAGATGAAAGAAGGAAGCATTCTAGGTTATTACAGCCAATGCCTATCCCAAGCTGAAAATGGAAAAATATTACTATAAATTTTGTATCTGGTTTATCGAGGACTCCTAGGAATCATGATGCCATTGGGTTATAGTTGGCCGGCTGAGAAATCATCTCATTTCCTGATGATCAAGATGACATATTCTCGTGATAGATTGGCCCAGTTGTATGTAAATGAAATTATGAGGCTTGATGAAATACTTGTCTCAGTTGTGTCTGATAGGGATCCTCGTTTTATCTCGAGGTTTTGAAAAAGTTTGCAAAGAATTTGGGGATGGAGTTGAAGTTCAGTACTGCGTATCTCCCCCAAACTGATGGCTAATCGAAGTATATCATTCAAATTCTTGAGGATATGTTGAGGGCCACGATGTTGAAAATGAAGTGGACTTAGGACACTTATCTGACACTGGCTAAATTTACTTATAATAACAGTTATCAGTATAGTATCAGCATAGTACCTTTTGAGGTTCTGTATAGAAAAAAATGTAGATCTCTGATTCACTGGGAGGAGACCGAAGATATGAAAATTTGGGGTGCTAAAATTGTGAAAGAAACTGTGGAGAAAATTACACTGACTCTTGATAATCTAAAAGTTTCTTAAAGTAGACAGAAATGTTATGCGGATAGGAGGAGGATAGAATTGAGCTTTGAGGTAATAGATTTTGTCTTTCTAAAAGTTTCACCGTCAAAAGGAACGTTAGGTTCGAAGTAAAAGGAAAACTGAAACCGCGATTCATCGGTCCATTTGAGATTCTAGAGAGGATTGGGGAGGTAGCTTACCGGTTGGCACTACCACTGAGTCTGGCAGACGTACATAATATATTTCATATATTGATGATTCGGAAGTATGTCCACGATCCGGCAAATGTGATTGAGTATGAACCATTGACTATTGACAATGATTTATCCTATATCGAGGAGCCGATACAGATTTTGGATTGAAAGGATTAGAGGTTACCAACTAAGGCCATTCCTCTGGTGAAAGTGCTATGGAGGAATCACTCACCGGAGGAGGTCTCCTGGGAGTGCGAAGAGGAATTTCGAAGCGAATATTCCCACTTGTTTTCTTGAAGAATGTGAGATCCTGATTTCGGAACATAATGATTATGGAATAATTATGTGGATGAAAATCATGTTAAGGCTTAAGTATATAGAAAAATTTGGTACCGAAGCAAAAAGGGAGCAAATGGAAAGAAAATGGGATTGGCACTCAAGCAGTGCTTGAGTGCGAATCTGCGAGAGCGGGCGCTCCAGCACCACTCGAGTGCCAGTCATGTGAACCACACGTGACCTCTTTTTTCTTCGTGTTTTAAAGGGTTTTTTGGGGGTTTAGAGCCTTCATTTAAGCAGAACAAAGGCAGAGTGTGAAAGAAAATAAAGAGGAAGGAGAGGGAAGAGAAGAAAAGGATGAAAATCCATCGTCCAGTTCCGATCAGAGTAAGAATAACCGTAGATCAGGATCAAATAAGTCTACTTCGGACGTTTTTACTATTTCTATAGCTTTTTAGTATCTCAAATATTGTCCTTTTACTTTAAATCCATGATTCTGTTTGTTTACTGTATATAATGCATGTTTCTCCTAATTAATCAGACATATTTCATGTTTACTGGTACGTACTTCTATATATACCTCTGATTTTATGTAAATACATGTATTTGGTGTTCGTTTATCGTCCGGATTATTTGACGAAGCCCTAAGCACGAAAATGAACGGATTTAATGGTTTTAATCCATAATTTTTGATATGTAAAAGTTGATCTGTATCAAGATAATGTTCATGATGTGATTTATATCTGAAAAATTTATACGGATCTATAATGTTAAATTACTGAGGATTTCTGAAGCAAATCTGAAGGATTAACTATAAAATTTCTAACTAACTTTTGAAACCTGATCATTTATAGTTAAGAAATAAGAAGAAAAAAATATTTCTGATCCTATCAATTAGGACCCGGGACTGATATACAGCCATCTTAGATTCTCCGGCATGTCTTAGAATATTATAGTGGTAATTAAGGATAGCTCTGTCCATAGAGTTTCACATGGTCTGTCCTTACTCAGGGCATTAACCTGGAGGGTAGTTACTGTTACTGGCCGGCGTTACTGTACTGAATCTTGTGATAAGTGATGTCCCACAGAAAGAGACAACTGTTAGTGGCATTGGATTGTGTGGAGTGAACACAATCTATCATCGATTATTTACCATCTACTGGTTGGGTCCTTTACCGATAAAAAAAGAGATTTTCTATAATTCATAGATTTTGTATCGACTTCTAACTTCTAATTTATGTTTACCAATTTTGTGTTTTTTCGAGGCCTAATTTTACTTATTTATGCTTTCTCTGTTTACATACACTTTTCTGCTACTACTATAATTGGATATTCACATGTTATTATTTATCTGTACTTATGTTCTATACGGAAGCATTACTTTCTGCATGAGATTTTTTTTGTATATTTGCATGTACATTGTTGGGCTTAGACTCATTATTTTACTATTTTCTCCCTTCTAGACAAGACAGTCGAATTAGCAACAGACGAGAAAGAGTGAGTTAAAGCCTTTCTTGAAGACTCTCAGAAGACTTGGAGATTTTTTAGAGAACCTTGAAAAGAAACATTTCGATGTAAATACCTTATTTTTGATATATTGATTTTGTATATGGATTTTATGTATATGGATTTAGTATACGAAATGTATGTGATGCATGTGATGAAATAGATATTTATGTTTCCGCAGGTTTATAATTCTGCTTCTGCTATATGTTTTTTGGATTCTGTACAAATCTTAGATGGCATTTCTATTCCAACCTGTCAATATAATGGATAGAAAATGTGAAATATAAGCCATATGAAATTATACAGCGTCTGTGATCCTGTGTCTAAAATGAGAATTCCTGTTGATGGATATTATGATGATATTATTCTATGTGTTTACAGGTTATATGTAGGATTTGTACTTCCGTTTAGTCCAATTTTAAGAGAGATTTTGTCCATTTTTTCCTACAATGTTATGTTGTTAATTGAGCTTAGGTCTCTATTTTCTGTAATGATAGAAAATTTTGAGAACAAAAAAAAATTTATTTCGTCACAGAATAAGTTATCCCCAATATAGGAAGGACTCTAATAGCAATCATTGTAAGATATGGCACCTACAAGTTGAGGACTTAACCCAGTAAAACATTATCGAGAACTTGAATCTCAATTCACTTAAAAAAAGAACTTCTGATAATGGTTGTTAAAGTAGAGTAAACCTCATATCCCTCATAATGCTAAGCATTATGCTTCTATAGTTAAGGGACATATATTCCTAACTCTTTATTATTAGAAAACCATAGCAGCATAAAAAAACAATCCACAAATAACATGGTTGCATCACAACATGTTGTGCAATTATGGAGGATAACCAACTTTGATATTGTCATAATCCACTAGGTTAGAAATCCTTATAGAATATATATGTGCCCATATATTTAGTTATAAAACATCTTGCATTATTTTCTAAATTGTTTGCTTGGTATATTACTTATACATTAATAACCTGATTCACCCCAAGTTGTAGACCCAATGGTTTTCATAAACACCCAAAATACAACTCCTAAGGCTCTTGGGTTGAGGCTTAAGTACACTAATAATGATCCTGTAATGAGTCAATATATAAAGAGGTCCCCATGGGGGTCTAGAAGAGGCACCAACAAGTGTCTACTTTAAGGCATCATAGTTGTCATAAAACCTTGATAATGTTCAATTGGCCTCTGTCAATCAGAATGCCATAAAATTGTCCAAGAAAACTCATGTAGGCCTGCCTAACCCAACACTTACAAGTGGTTAACATGTCTAATGAAGATCGAGATAAAAATTCTATATAAAAATAGCTAAGATGTCTCACAAAGATTGAGCTAAATATTCCCCAAAAAGCAAGTAGCCCCACATGGTTGGAGCCCAATAAGCCAATGAAGGGCAATGTAAAGAGAGAATGTGTGACGGACCATGTCCTAAAACCTGTCATTAATTATAATCATAATTTATTATCTTTTAATTATTAATTTTACTGATAGATAGATCATTAACCCGTTAAGTGTGAGGTTTCCTTACTAATACCATAATTACCTGTACATAAATAATAACACAATATACATAAGATCTAAACATATTGCCACCTCATCCGTGATTTTGACGATATCCAATAAATATGGCGTCATCTTTTAATTAAGGAAAGATGCATGTTAATTATTAAAAGTCAATCACATACTAATATGTGGAAGCAATAAACATCTATAATATTTATCCATCTTATACTAAAATTATCACTAAGATACAATGTTCTTATATTCATAACAGCTATACATATCCAATATAACAACTAATACGAAATGATACAATCTAAAAACTCCATATCAATTTCACCACAATCTACTATTGAAAATAAACTAGAATTAACAACTAAATACAGAAAGTACTATCCAAACATAGCTATGCAAAATTTTTTAGAAAACATAAACAAAGTCATTCCATTTTCACTCCTACTCATCAGGCAGAAAATCATGTGAATTATCTAAAAATTAGTAAAAATAGTAAGAAAATGAGCTGTGAGATCCTGATCCAAAAACATGATAATTATGGAGTAATTAAATTGATGATAATTATAATTAGGCTTAAGAAAAAGAAAAAAATGAGTACCGAAACTAAAATGAGCAAAATAAGCAAAAGGAGGACCGGCGCTCGAAGCATGCTCGAGCGCCAAAGAGGCACAATTTTGCGCAAGGAACCACCCAAGGGTCGCTCTAGGCAAAGCGGGAGCGAGGGGCTTACGAGGATTGGCGCTCGAGGACTGCACGAGCTCCCCTCGGGCGCGAATTTGCCCGCCTGGCACTCGAGCGCCAGTCATGGACCTGGCACATGCTCTCTTTTCCTTCATGTTTTAAAGAGGGATTTTGAGGGAGAGAGAGAGAGAGGAAGCCCGATAGAACCACGAAGGGGAGGAGCGGAAGAGGAAGAAGGGAGAGGAAAAAAGAGAAGGCGGAAAAGTTTGACCGTTCTACTCTGATCCCGGTAAAAATAACGATAGATCGAGCTAAGGCAAGTGTACCTCGAACCTTGTTTTCCATTTTTACCACTTTTGAAGATCACCATTTGGTTATTTATGCTCTAAATCTCTTGCTCTCCGATATTTGACATGAATAATGCATGAATCTCATGACTTTTGGACTAGATTTTATGTTTACATGTATATATATTGACTTGTGACTCCGATTTCGTGATTTGGCTCACGTTTTGTGTCCGATTATTGTCCGAAAATTTTGCCTGTAACCCTAGCTCGAAAATGAGATGTAATCTTGAATTTAATCCATGTTTTGTTTATGTTTAATGAATTATAGCATTGATTTTGTAATTTGGCCGATATTTTATGCTCGATTTATGCCCAGAAGCTTTGCATGGAACCCTAGAATGAAAAATTAGGAATTTATGGTTGGAAGCTTGAAATTTTGAGGTTTAAATGTTAATCGGTACTTTGTTAAAGTTTAATAAATGATTTGTATTTGAAAACTTTACATGGAGCTATATTATCGAAATTATGAAAGCTTCAAAAATCGTCTGAAAGAGTGATTGAATGAAACTTAGACTTGGCCTTGAAGTACGTTGTACTTTGATTATGAAATTTTGAGCAAATGTATTTAATTAAAGTAATCAGCAAGAAAATCGAACCTAGAACTATCATATAGTTAGATAAGGTTCTCCGACATGTTTTAAAACATTATGGTGTAATCGATGATAACTATCAAACCTTTAGACTATCGAACTATCGAACCAACGAATTAATCAAACTATCGAACTATAGAATCATGAAATGAGATGAAAATAAATATTATTGAACTATCGGCCTTTGATTGTGTGGAATGAATACAATCTATCCTCGATTATTCATCCCTTCAACTAGTCGGGTATACTAGTTGGGTCCCAAGGATATCAAATTAGAATTTTGAAGAATGATTGAAATGAGAACTAATTTTATGAATTCCGACACTTGTACATTGATTTATGCTTTGCTAGTGTTTCATGACTCTTGCCATGTTGTATTCATGTTTTATATGCCATGATATTTGCTTTATCGTATTATGTTTTACACAAAAGCATTTTTACTATATGTTTTACGGTTCACTGCTGGGCTTGGGCTCATTTTTTTTTATTTTTCCCCCCTCTAGATGAAACAGTAGAATTGGTTCCTAATGAGAAGGAATAGTCAAAGTTTAGCTAGCAGACTTGAAACTATTTTGAAGATCATGGGAAGATTAGCTTGAATGTAATTATCTTATTTTTGTGGACATACAATGTATATGAAATATATGTTATGAATCCAATAAAATAATGAATTATACTTCCGTAGGTATATATATATTTTGGATATAGTTCTGCTTCCGATATAT
>JAOVVI020009187.1:0-13767 GCA_028571085.2 Nepenthes alata
AGATATAAAATATGATTTAATACACTTTTTAAATTATATTTATATTTTCGGATCAAAGCCAGTAATCCTTACTAGCTAGAGGTGTGGGAGAATGAGAAAATGATCATGATATCCCACATGATCTAAGGTCGTACGCTTCTATTTAGACCTAGAAGTGGGCCATCTATATGCCTGTAAACGGGCCAAACACAACGTGGCGTAGTGGTATACCTATCATCTGGTATACAGGACCAATAAAACGCTACCCTAACCTCCCGTGGTCCATAGACAATCATCGTTCTTCCATAGTAATATCCTAAGACTCGCCAGAAAGTATCACCCGCTACAATATACAGTCAAAATGATCCTTAAATTTTTACTTTAATGCCAATAATATGCCAAGGGATATTACCCTCCAAAATCATAATTCTGTGGTCCTAGTTTTATAATTTTTATTCTTTGAGAGAAGGTCTACCAAACTTTTTTTACATAATTCTCACTCCGAGAGAGCGAATTTCACATATATCGAATTGTGGCATTCCCTTCATATACTTGCATAGTTTTTATATTTCTTTTGGATTTAAGTCTTCACATGATGTAATTTATATGCATGGACATCATAAAGTATAGGGAAGAATAGAAATTCTTACCACCAAGGGACAATTGTAACTTTAGAGGCTTCCGAATAATATTTTCTTCACATTTGGTTAACAAATATAATTTTCAAAATATAAATTAAACACATGTAAATATATAAAACTTAATTAGCAATTAAACAATGTGGAATCACGTAAAAATACCTAAGGCCTCGGGTGAATAGTAATCACGTTGGTTTAAAGGTCCGAATTTACAAAACATAGCAAAATATAAAAAATTAGACACCCAAACAGTAAATAATCCTATTCAAAGTATGAGTTTTTGTTATCTATGGCCAAATTAAGCTTGGAACTCAAATAAATGTGCAAATGGAAGCCGAGCACAGGTTTAGGGTTTGGGTGAAGCAATTTCGTGCAAAATGAGAGAAAAATCGGACATTAAATAACAAATAATTCATATAATAATCATGGTTTTGTGATTTATATATTTTTGGTGGATACCAGAACGAAAATCCCCGAGATAATATGAATAAAAATTGAAAGAGAGAATAAAGAGGGTATGAGAACACTTACATCAACTCGATCTACCACTTCTCTAACTGACTCGTACTCCTTATCTATGGAACCTCATTTTTGCTCCTTATCTCTCTACCCGGCATCCCTCTCTCTCTCCTCCCTTCTTCCTCTCTTTGCATCCTAATTTCCCCAAACCCCTATTCCCCCCTATTATCACATTATATATATATATACTTATTCTTTTTTATTTAAATCCTAAAATTTAAATCAATACTCGGATGACAGGATGGATACACTTTGAACGCTGACCCAATAATTTTAAATATTTTTTAAAATTTTATAATATTTAATTATTTTTTATCACATCTAAATTACCAAAAATAATAAATAAATAGAATAAAAATTTAGGATATTATAATAGTTTTAGTAATGACAATATGATCCATCCATTTTGACCATCTTATTATATTCCCGCTCATTTTCAACGGAATCCTTGACCAATAATTAAAATAAATTTTTATTGATAATTAAAAATTTTAAATATTTTTTTACCTTGATGCATTTTTTTAAGTTAGGGCTTAAAATAGAACAAAATGCAACAAGCTGAGAGTTCCTTATATGGATGAGATAACGAACTTATGCCAATTCAAGGGATCATCCATTTGGCCATCACATTGGAAACGTAACCTAAAATAGCTTCCTAAATGTTAACGTTTGTAGTGGTAGACGTACTCTCGATCTACAACGCCATTTTAAGCCAAACTAACCTAATAGCCTTCAGAACAGTGACACCCATCCTACACTTTAAAGTAAAGTTCATGACCCCATATGGGGTGAAAGAGGTGCGAGGCAATCATTTTACAAGGGAAACTTTCTACCTAACTTAGATTGGTCAATTGGTACCGATTCAACCAATCAAAGGGCTTGACCTTCTTGATGAGACTTCACTTAAACAAGGTCAACCTGGCGAATCCTCCTTGCAAGTCCCTCTAGATTCGGCCAAATTTGATAAAGATGTTTAGATCATAAGTTCTCTTCTTGACTACATGTGAGAGTGAATGATGGAATTCCTCCGCCAAAATTCATGTGTTCACATGGACACTGACAGACGTGTTAGGAATTCCAACGGAGATAATTGTTCGCAAGTTGAGCCTAATTACAAGGTTCAAAGCAGTTCAATAAAAATGGAGAAATTACTCCACAGAGAAACTCATTGCCATAAGGGAAGTGATTAAGAAACTGCTTGATGCGGATTTCATCAGGAAAGTCTGTTACCCAAACTGGCTCTTGAATGTTGTCATTATCGGAAAAGGTAATGAAAAATGGTGGATGTGGGTCGACTTTTCTAAAGTAAATAAAGCATGTCCGAATGATAGTTTTATATTGTTGAGGATTAACCAATTGGTTGACTCAACTTTTTGCTATTAATTGTTTAAATTCATGGATATTTATTTGGGATACAATTAGATCCGAATGTGCTTGAAAGATGAAAAAAATGATGTCATTTATGACCAATTAGGGGACCTATTGTGGCCTTTTGGACAGCAAGATGTTCAAAGATCAAATCAGAATGAATATGGAGATATATGTGGACAGTATGCTCATCAAAAATTTATTGGCCAATGATCATATTTGAGACCTAGCTGAAGTCTTCGAAATGCTTTGAACACATTGGATAAAACTGAATCCAACAAAATATGCATTTAGGGTAACATCCAAAAAGTTTCTCGATTTTGTTATTTCACACCAAGGAATCAAAAAAAATTCGGACGAAATCAAAGCCATTATGAAAATGGAACCATCCCAATCCTTAAAGAAAGTCTAGAAATTAATGGGCAGGCTTGCTACTCTTTTTAGGTTCTTGATGAAATCTGTTGAGAAGTATATTCTTTTCTTCAAGACTTTAAGGGGAGCTAAGAATAACAGATTCTGATGAATAGAGGAATGTCAACAAGCATTCTAGGAGTTGAAGGAATATTTAGCGAACCCCTCTCTTATGATTTATCTAAGAGAGGGCGAGGAACTCTACCTTTATTTGGCTATTTCGGATGCAACACTAAGTTCAGTCATTATCAGGGAAGTTGGCGTACAGCGATCAATTTACTACATTAACAAAATCCTGACAGATATGAAAACTTAATACTCATGAGTCAAGAAAGTCGCATTGGCCATGATCCATGTAGTAACGAAGCTCAGACTATACTTTCAAGCCTTCGAGATCATTGTTGTAACCAACCAACCTTCAAAAAGGAATCTTGCAAAGGTCAACGAGTGCTTAATAATGTGAACCATCGTGTTAGGTGAGTTCGACATAGAATTCAGATCACATTCAATTATAAAGAGCCAAACTCTAGCAGATTTTATAGTCAAAATAACGATCCCAATATCTGAGAATCTAGTAGGATACATATGCAAACCAAACGATAAGGAATCCCCTACGTGGACTCTATATGTAGATGGATCATCCTCTCAATTGGGGAGTGGTGCTAGCACAATTTTTATAACATTAGACAGATTTGAGATAAAATACTTAATGACGTTCAAGTTTCAAGCTATTAACAGTGTGGTTGAGTATCAAGCCTTTCTAGCCGGGTTTAAAAACGAAATCGGAAGATGGGTTTCAAGCCTTACTACCAACAACGGGTTCAAACTTAAAGTAGAAGTAACCAATCGTACCCTATTCAATGGTTGCATCATCGCATGCTTCACTATTTCAAACTTTGGAAGTCAATAAGTCCAAGTCTTTTTTCTAACCAATTTTCTTGGTGGTTGATGCCAGTGAAGTTGATAATTTCTTGCCGTGTATTAAAGTTGAAGGGGACATAGATGTCAGCAAGATAGTTCTATTTGAATAAATATGTCGTGTTATAGTTGGTAGCTCTTAAGTTGAATTTCTCAAAATTAATATAAATATATATTTTTTTTATTTTTAAAAATTAATATGATATAAACTTAGTATATATGTGTAAATATTTTAAATTTTTCTTAAGGTTTAATAGTTTATTTGATTTTGTTGTGTTATTTCTATATTTAAATGTTAAAATACTATTTTCCATTTAACGTTACTTTGTTACATACATAAAAGATAAGTTAGTGTATTTATTAAAATTTTTAAAATTTTGTCTTGTTTATTTGTAAAATAAAAAAAAATTTATTAAGTACGACTAATAATATATCTAAGTACGACTAATTTGAAGACTATGAACCCATTCAATCAAAGAAAAATTTGTGGTACTGGGTCCCACTAAGAATTTGCTATTCCACGTGGCATGTTAAGATAATTTTTATTTTTTTAAAATATCTACCTTATTTATAATATATATATATATATGCCGGTCATAAATTTACCTATTCAAATAATAATTTGAATATAAAATAAATTTGAGCTATTTTTCCAAATTTAAGAACAAATACTAAATAAAAAATCTGGATAATATTAAGAAAAATAAAAAATCAGAGTTAAATTTAAAAATGAAAACATCATATATATTAATTTTCCCTAAATTTAAATCCGTCATGATTCAACACTTGTAGAGGAAGAACATAACCAAAATATTAAAAAATTTAAAAAATAAAGAAAAGAAAAAAAAAAACTCACTTTCCTAAGGTAGACATTATTTGTTTTATTTTTATTTATTAATTCATTTATTAGATAATATTTATCTTTTTTTAAATAATAAGTATACTGACAAAGTCAACTGCTATCACGGCCATAATATTGGTCTTTCACGATGACTAGAGAGTGATATACCTATTCAAAGGGAAAAATCGAAATCTACAATGCATCAAGTCTTCAAAATAAAATAACCTAAAATAATGACACATCATATCTTACTTAAAATAAATTAATACAAAAATAAAATTAAAGGGTTTATCGTTAAAACAGAGAGATCTTAATGTATCATTAGATCCGAATTACTATACGGATTAGAGAATATCTGATTTCTCCTGGTGGGTCAAATTGAGGCAAGTTGGTTTCCATTTCTGATAATCTGGATTTTATAAATCACAACAAATTAACAAGAGATCAGAAAATAACAGAATATATTCCCTAATATATTTTTTGATATTCAAATTAGAAATCTTTTTATCATAGAGAGAAAGATTGAGGATGCAAGTGATACATGGATGCACGAAGGAGGGCATCGAGTGTGAACCAGAAGTCTTGGCTTCAAGGAATACGTTTGAGAGAGAGCAACTTCGAGATTACGTGTACTCGTGGGTTGAGTGCTTGAGAGAGAGAGAGAGATTCGATCTTTTTAGAGTGCTTCTATGTTAAAATTGCTCGGTCCCCTTCCCGCAAGGGTGAAGAGATACTTATAGGGTTAGAGGCAGTGCAGCTTCCCATGGGCCTTGCGGCTAATTATTGGTTACCTTGATGGATTTGTTAAGCCATTTTTGCGATCTTGTGTATGACGCATATGGTAACTATTGCCTTTTTGGGAATATTTTTTTCTTTATCATTGTGATTATGGAGGTCGTCATATGGTAATTGCCATTTGAAAAAAATTATTGAGTTAGTACTACCATTCTAGAAAAGATGTGCGATCTTGGATAATATTTTAGAAATATTTGCTGAGTTACACGAGATAGTTATAGCAAATGCTGCCTACGAATTGGTGCTGCGCTGTTCGACGGCCGAATAGCTGGTGGGGTTCCTACGAATCAGTCCTAATTGCTCGTTTCTTGTCAGATGATCTCAGGCAAACCTACCTGGGCCACCCATATCGCCGTTTGATCCTGGGCTTTGGGGGGGACATTACGTGGGCCATTACCTCCTAGGCCCTTCCTCTATCATTGGGCTTATTTTTTGAGTTGGTCCACGTATAACTATACCCATTAGATCCAAACTCAAATATTAAAATCTCGATTGTCAAAATAATTTGGATCATTGAAAGATCGCTTTATAAGACTAAGTAGATTGTTAAATAGATAACTTTAAAAGATCACATTGCCAAAGCAAGCATGATGTCCACACAATAGGCTCCAGAGAGTTGCTTTATCAATATATGCTCGTTGTTAGAAAACAGATAATTAGAGTCGATATGGTCAAAGAATTATCCTCTCAGAATGGACACAATAACAAATAGTCGTAATGCAACCAAAGTATGTAAAATAACAAACTCCCTAAAAAAAACCTAAGGCCAAAGCTTATTATCTAAAAAATCTCATTTCTTACTTGTGATATAATTTAATTATTATAGTTTTAATTTGAGTGTCATGGAGTAAATTATGAAACAAATTCTTTATATTTGACTCCCTATTTTATTTTATTGTGCTCATGATCCATGTTAAATGATCCAATAGTCATATTTAAGATTTCCCAAATCAAATTATGATATATGATATCTGGGAGAATATAAATAAAATAAAATTAAAAATATATATTATTTAACATGCATAGAAAATAAACATTTTATCCGAAAATCCTAGAGTCCAACACAAATTTTTTTAAAAAAATATTTTTTTATTTAAAAATGATATTTATATATTTACTTATATACCTATTAATATTAAAATTATTAAAACAAATATAAACTCTCTCTCATTTCTTTCTTAGAGCCAGGGTTTGTCAATCGATTGGTGAGGGATTTTATAGCTATTTGAATCTTCTACCCCCTTCAACTTCAAATAGCCTTCAATTTTTCAATTTCATCCAACTTTTTCTCAATTTTTTGGCATTCTTTTTCTCAATTTCAATTTCAGCCAATGTTTGGCTCACCAACAGCTTAAACTAGGAGGAAGCAGAACAAAAAACAGACAAGCAAAAACAAAAACACAAAAACACGGAAATACTAACAATAGATCAGCAAATACAACATATATAGCAGAAGCAGAAACACAGAAACAGCAAAATATGGAAACTGTGGACATGTATTTAGAAACGATATTTGGAAACTGTGAACAGCAAATACACAGAACCTAGAACAAATTGTTTAAAAACGATAGCAAATATGCAGCCACAAATAATTTTTCGCATTAAAAATATGGAACTGTTGACATATATTCACAAAATTTGGCAGGATTCTTTAAATACGATGCTGAAGTGGGCACAAGTTTCCAACTACATAAAATTTTCTGGAAGCAAAAACATGAATCTGGAAACCAACTAGAGCTGGAAATGAATTTCCAGACTAGAAACAGAAACAAAAACAGAGGCACTGGAAACAAATTGGGGTTTCACACAACCCAGAAAATCGAAACCCACAAATCGAACTGAGGTCTCGCACATGCCAAATACAAAATTTATTGAGAAATTTCTCATAAATCTGTAACGACAGACGGCGAAATCAAACTAGGGTTTGATAGAAATACATTTATTTCTGGAGAGAAGTTAAACTCTCAAACTACAAATTCATTGGGAAATTTCTTATATTCCGCAAATATGTAATGTGAAGTGACCAAAGTGTTGGAGAGAAGTTGAACTCTCGAACTTTTTGATGGAGAATGGTAAAAGAGATGCAGAGAAGACGGACGGATTCAAAGGGCTGATGAAGGACAAAACAGGGTTTTGAGTGGAAAAGAGAACAGCGGAAACAGAGGGAGAGAATGCAGCGAGGGAGAACGGTGGAAGCAGCGAGGGAGAACGGTGGAAGCAGCGAGGGAGTAGGGTTTCTATTCCAGATCGAGATCGAGGGAGAGAGCGTCGAGAGTGAATGAGGCGAAACAGAAGGAAAGGATGCAAATTTTAGGGGCATTTTTCGGAATATCAAAAAATTGGTACGGAAATAGTTATTTCCAACTATCCAGTAATAACTAATACCAAGTGGTAGTAGTTACTCCCTGAGATCCATAAATAATTATTCCTTTAAAAATATTTATTTCTCATCAAAATATAATTAAATAGTTAAATAAATATTGCTGAAGAAATAAGGAGAAATTCTATTCCCACCGACCAAACCTGATGAAAGGTTCAAATCTCTGCCCTTCTTGCGGTCTAAGCGTTTTGACAAAATTTTCTATTTTTTTTATGCTTATAGGCACTATAAAAGTAATATCAATTAAAAAAATTCAAAAAAAATACGAAAACAAACCATATTAGCTATTATACTAATATTAGAAATATAAACTCATGTACAACAAAAATCAAATAGATCTCGACTTCTCTCATTCGGCCAAAATTATGATATTTTTTAAACGGACTTGATGCGTACCTAGATCCGAACTTCGAACGGATTCGAATTCGTCTTGATGGTTTAAACCGGTTCCGTTCCCTGAGCGCGAATCCTACACACCACTAAAAAGAACAGGAGGTCAGTATGTCGGCGGGAAGTTGTCCCACCGAAAACACTCCGACGCTCAAGTCAGTAAACAGCGTTCAAAAATCAGAAGGTGACAGGAACTGAGAATTGAGAGAAACAGAGAGAACAGAAGTGTCTGGATCTCCAGATGTAAGAGAGGCCAAAAGCAGTCGTCTTGAATCTGGAGGGTAGGGAGGCAGTGAATGGCTGTCGGAAGCACGTTGTTTGCCTTAGGTTTTTCTATGAGTTTCAACAGAGAGCAGAAGATCATCTCTTTCGTGAGTGTCCGAGTTTTGCGTCTGTCAGAGTTTGCGTGTTTTTGTGTAACAGAAAGCGTACGCGTGTCTCACTGAAAGCGTGCCTTGAATGATAATTCAAGGGCTTATTTCTGATTGAGAGGACGATCTTTCCTTCTTTGGAAGGAGTGATTCCCTGTATGATTCTGGGTTAGCTTACCTTTCGTAGCAGATGCCAGTTGCCAAATTGAGCGAGGTCGTTTCCTTCCGTGGCGGCCAATAGCTTTCCAAACTGCTCACCTTCCTTTGGTGTATGTTACCGTTGGAATCCCCAGTTGACAGGATATTGGGAAAATCTGGCATCTTCCTTACGTGAAGGGCGCCTAATTTTATCAACGTCCATTTCGGGTGCCAGCTGGGATTGTGGAAGATGCCTAGAGAGCCGTTGTTGGTCGCCTGATGGATCATAGGCTCGAATGGACCAGACCCACTACTGTAGAAAAACCTCTTTTGGGCCCAACGTGCAGCACGCAGATGGTCAACGTTTGAGTTGACCGTCTGTGTGTGTGTTGGCCGCCTGGACGGTCAACTCTAGCGTTGACCGTTCTAGGCCTTTCAGCTTTTTGGCCTGTTCTCCAACTAGGCCGTTAAAGTGTTGACCGTCCTTCTTGGGCTTCCGTTGACTCTAGGCCAGCCCATTTTTGGTATACCCATCAGGACTAAAATTAAGTAACCGAATGAGTTTTAGCTATTGTGAGAATCAAAAAAGGAAAACACTCACCAAACAAATACTTAAATAGATTGAAATTATCATGTAAATTGTACTTCAAGCTAATTGAAAACTATTGCACTACAACTTTGGACCCCGAGCAATCAAGACTTGGTGTTTTATCTTTTATCTTTTTTTCTTTTTTTTTTGGGAGGCTAAATAATGAGATTACAGTATCTAAGAAGTATATGCCATCATTTTTCTTAAAAAAAGTTATTTATATAAATAAAGAGAAACTAAACTTGAGAACAGTTGATCCTAGAATTCAGCAGGAAATTCAGAAGGATTTTCTACCAATAGTCACTTGAGAAAAGTCATTCAATTAGAGCTATTTAAGCTAACATTTATGTCCCCTTGACCTTGCCGGTTGCAGCCTACACTGCTAGAAATTATCAGCTTCAGTTCTATCAAACTTTAAGAAAATTGGTAAGTCAAAACACAAATATCAGTTGACTTCCATTGTTTGAAATATGAACGCATGAATTGGTATAGTGTGATCCAGTAATCATATCTTCAAGTCATAGAAACAGAATTTTATATAATATAAGATAAGATTATTTATAATAGATCCAAATTAGTTTGATCCCATGCAGATTCCACGCATGGCAGGACACACGCATACTGGGCTTCATTTTTTTTTTTTTTTGCTGCCAAAAATTGAAATAACCAGTCGTTGACTATGCAGCCTGAAAAATTCTATGAAGGCAGCATCCTCTGCAATCAAGAAGTTAATATTACCTTTCTCTCTTGGAAAACCATGGCGTTCAAAGCTTCCTCACTTGATTTTCCTCTTTTTCTATGCATAGTACTTGTCTTCTTCTGCTCTTTTCCTTTCTGCATTGCCGCATCAAATAATCAAGAAGCTGAGGCTCTTATCAAGTGGAAAACCAGCCTCCGTATCGAGAATCAATCATTCCTTTCTTCATGGAAACTGCAAGCCAATTCAAGCATTAGCAATAGCCCATGCCATTGGCTCGGGATTGGGTGCGATGGCAACAGAAGCATCACGAGATTGAACTTAACCAACATCGGGTTAACAGGTACTCTTGATGATTTCAACTTCTCCTCCTTGCCTAATTTATCCTATCTCGATCTCTATGACAACAATCTTTTCGGGAACATCCCCTCTTCGATCACAAACCTCTCAAGACTCACGAATCTCTATCTTGGTTATAACCAATTCACTGGTAAAATACCTCAAGAACTTGGAAAAATAGCCAAACTCGAAGTTTTGAACTTATTGAGCAACTATCTTTCGGGACCTATTCCTTCCTCTCTAGGCAACATAACCAGCCTTTCTTCTCTAATCCTGGGAAACAATCAATTAGTGGGTTTAATTCCTACAGAACTTGGGAAATTAAGATCCCTCACCCAGCTGCGGATCAACCTAAACAACCTTACTGGTTCGGTACCAGCTTCCATTGGAAATTTGGTCTGCCTCAAGGTTCTGTCAATCTATGGGAATCAGCTCTCCGGGAATCTGCCTCCGGAGATTAATAATCTCACTAACTTAACACTATTCTACTTGTCAAAAAACAGTATCTCAGGCTCACTGCCTCAGAACATTTGCCATAGTGGGATGTTGCAAGTTTTTTGTGCAAGTGATAATCGATTCATGGGCACTGTTCCAGAGGGATGGAAGAATTGCACAAGCTTAACTAGATTGAGGTTAGACAGAAATCAACTTGTTGGAAATATATCAGAACAATTTGGGATTTACCCAATTGTTGATTACATGGATCTGAGCTACAACAATTTCCATGGTGAGATTTCCCCTAACTGGGCCAAGTGTAAGCTTATGACAAGCCTAAAAATATCGGACAATCAGATCACGGGTAAGATACCGTCTGAGCTTGGACAAGCGACCAATTTGCACTTCCTAGACTTGTCAACAAACCATCTTGTTGGTGAAATTCCAAAGGAGTTGGGGAATTTGAAGTCATTGTTCAATCTAACTCTGAGCAACAACAATCTCTCAGGCAATATCCCTTCAGAAATGGGCACATTACCACAACTTTCATATCTTGATCTTGCAGCGAACAATCTCAATGGATCAATCCCAGAAGAAATCAGAAACTGCCCAGAAATATTTTACTTGAATTTAAGCAGAAACAGCTTCACAGGGACAATCCCCCGGGAAATTGGCAATCTGGTTTCACTCCAAGTCCTATTGGATCTCAGCCAAAACTTTCTTTCAGGCCAAATTCCATGGGAACTTGGAGACTTAGTTAACTTAGAGATCTTGAATCTCTCGCACAACAACCTCTCCGGCAAAATCCCATCAACATTTGATCAACTGCAAAGCCTGAGATACGTCGATCTCTCGTACAACCAATTGGAGGGCCCTCTCCCAGACGACGAAGCCTTCCAAAGTGCACCCCTCCAATCGTTCATCAACAATAAGGGCCTATGTGGCAACAAAACTGGCTTGATGATTTGCCCATCATCACTTACAAAATCCAAGAACAAGGGCAATGATAAATTCATGCTACTCACCATTGCTTTAATTGGAATCGCAATTGTCCTCTGCATTTTTGTAGGGCTCACTCTATGCAAGCAAAGCCAACAGCAGGGCAATGAGGAAAATCGAGAGATGGGAAACGAAGAAACAGACCACCGCCATTTAAATCTATTCGCTGTTTGGACCTTTGATGGAAAACTAGTATACGAAGACATTGTAGAAGCAACGGAAGGCTTCAACCCCAAGTACTGCATAGGGGTCGGCGGCCATGGAAGCGTGTTTAGAGCAGAGCTTTCGACAGGCCAAATCGTCGCTGTGAAGAAGCTGAGGACAATACACTGTACTGGATCGGAAGCTCAAAAGACATTCGAAACTGAGATTCAGTCGCTCACAAGAATCCGCCATAGAAATATCGTGAAGCTTTACGGATTTTGCTGCCATACCCAGCACTCTTTGCTGGTGTATGAGTACTTGGATAGAGGGAGTTTGGGGAAGTTGCTGGAAAATGAGGAAACGGCGAGAGATTTGGATTGGGAGAAGAGGATGAATGTGATCAAAGGGTTGGCTAATGCGGTCTGCTATATGCATCATGGCTGCAATCCTCCATTAATTCACAGAGACATTTCGTCGAACAACGTGCTGGTGGACAAGAACTACGAGGCAAAGGTTTCGGATTTTGGGACTGCGAGGGTTTTGACGCTTGATTCGTCTAACTGGACTGAGCCGGCAGGCACCTACGGTTACATTGCTCCAGGTAACTTGCATGATGGATTGGGGGTTTGCTCCCGGGACAGTGAAGGAGATCCTCCTATGCAGTTTCTTACACTTAATAATTTAAAGGGTTTTATTTTATTTTAGTAAAAATAGTATAAAATAATTAAATTATTTTTTAAACATTAAAATATTCACTTTAGAAAGAATTCAAAAATAAAATTACTACAGTTTTTTTAAAATTATCTTAATAATATTAGCTGAAGGCTGCATAGGAGGAGCTTCCCCTCACTTGTGCATGAGTGATGGCTTTCCAATTGCTAAATAGATAAATTAGATCTCGTTTAGTTTCCTCTAAGAATTATCTTTTTTATCATTCTTTTAGTCTTTCAATAATAAAAATTTTATTTTATTAATTTAGGAGATTAAAATTATAATAATACATTAAAATATATTTAAATAATTTTATAATATCGGTCACCCAAATTATTGTGATGAAATCTTTACCATAAAGAGTACGTGAAAACTTAGATATAAATGTCGTTTGTTGCGTATCAGAATTCGAGTTCTTCTACGGATTCAGGGCAGCAAATCAAATCTTCATACCAGAATTTGAGTTGTCTTGCGGTTTGATTCAGTCATTAAATACTGATGAAAGCCAAGAACATGGTCTATATCGCTCCAAGAACATTGCACACCATCTAATTTGAATACAAAGCGGCCCAAAGGAGATCGAATTCTAAACCTTGGTTACATCACCGAGCGGTCCAAAGAGGTCAAATTTTAAACCTCGGTTACATCACCGAGCGGCCCAAAGGAGGTCAAATTTTAAATCTCGGTTACATTACCAAGAGGCTCAAAGGAGGTCAAATTATAAACCTCGATTACATAATCGATCGGCCCAAAGGAGATCGAATTCTAAACCTCGGTAACATCACCGAGCGGCCCAAAAAATGTCAAATTCTAAACCTCAGTTACATCACCGAACGGCCCAAAGGAGGTCAAATTTTAAACGTCGGTTATATCACCGAGCGGCCCAAAGGAGGTCGAATTCTAAACATCGATTACATCACCGAGCGACTCAAAAGATGCCAAATTTTAATCCTCGGTTGCATTACCGAGCGGCCCAAAGGAGGTCGAATTCTAAACCTTAGTTACATCACCGAGCGGCCCAAAGGAGGTCGAATTCTAAACCTTAGTTATATCACCGAGCAGCCCAAAGGAGGTCAAATTCTAAACCTCGGTTACATCACCGAGT
>JAOVVI020009188.1:0-13766 GCA_028571085.2 Nepenthes alata
GAATTAAATATTTTTTACGTGTATTGGATATTTAATTTTTATTGCTTCCGCTATATTTATCGGGGTCGAAACTTAATTGTATAACTTAGGACAAAAAGTAATATTTCAGTAACAAATGAAATAGAAATTAAACGGAAAGCTAATGATAAACTATATGCAGTAACTGCTCAACTGCTCCCCACGTGCAAGTATATGAAGTATGTGTCGTACATGAAGTATGTGCATGTGTGTGTGATGGAAAATCTTAGAGAAAGTCATGAAATCGTCGGGGCGGCTGGATTGTGCGGGTACTTCTTCTCTGCCTTGACTGATCAGCAGGTGCGAAAATAGTGTCGGTAATGAGACCAATAACATTATCTTCCCCATCAAACAAAATCTTGTCCTCTAGGTTGAAGGAGGAAAAATCTTAGATGAAGTCAATGGCAAGCTCCCAGGTGGCATCCTCAGCGGGTTGGAACTGCCATTGCACCAAAAACTGAGGCACAATGACTCCTTGCTGGGGAACTCGTCTGAAATCGAGAAGCTGAGCAAGGAACAAGATGGGCTGGGAACCCAAAGCATCCTGTGGAAGAGTTCCCGGTTGCCTGAAGGGACCGTCGTAGCTTTTCTTAAGCAGACATAAAAAACATTGTGAATGTGGGAATATTCTGGAAGGTGTAACCAGTATACAATTGACCTAATACGTTCCGTGATTTGAAAGGGTCCATAATAGCGCTTGACGAGCATGTTTGATTTCCGTTGTGCCACTGTGGTTGCCGATGGGGTTGGAGTTTGACAAAGACCCAATCACCCGCTTGGAACTCTTTATTAGTCTGATGGGCATCAGCTTGATTCTTCATGCAGAGCTGGGCGCGCTGGAGATTAGTTTTGAGTTGTTCCAGTAAGTCGGTTCGAGCTGTAAGCAGATCATCGACCGCGGCGATGGATGAAGTGCCATGGATATAATCACCCAGAGCAGGGGGAGATCTACCGTATACGGCCTCGAACGGGCACATCTTGATGGATGAGTGCCAAGCAGTATTATAGCTCCACTCAGTCCAAGACAAAAATCGTATCCAAGTAGTTGCATTTTCAGTTGCAAAGCACCGTAAATAATCCTCTAAGCATCTCTTGACCACTTCGGTTTGCCCGTCGGTTTGTGGGTGATAGGAACTGCTATGGGACAGTGCAGTACCCTGTAGTTTGAATAACTCTTTCCAGAATTTGCTCATGTAAAGAGGATCCCGATCAAAGATGATTTCGGTTGGTAAGCCATGCAACCGGCAGACCTCCTTAATGAACACAACCGCCAATTCTTCAGCACTAAAGTGAGTGTTGAGAGCCGAAAAGTGGGCGTGCTTTGACAACCGATCAACCACTACAAATATAACGGTCTTCCCTCCGAATACAGGCAAACGTGTAATAAAATCTATGGAAAGAAAATCTCAGATTTTTTCGGGTATCAGTAGGGATCGCAACACTCCTTAAGGAGCGATGTTGAGAGGTTTCACTTGTTGACAAATGGAACACCAATGGATGTAATCATGAACAGCCTTGCGCACATGAGGCCAATAAAAATTTGTGGCAATCTAAGCGTAAGTCCATTGAACCCCCGCATGTCCCCCGATGGGTGAATCATGGAATTCATGCAAAATTAATTCTGGCAAAGCAGAATTAGTGGGCACGAGTATTCTGTTTTTGTAAAAGACTAGCCCGTTCAGCACGGTATAATGTTCAAAGTCCCCGGCTTGATTCTGAATGGATACGATCAATTCAGTGGAAGGGTTGTGCTTACTATAAAAACTACGGAGGGCCCCAAGAAGGGCCATCACCGGTTTGGAGACTGCACCCATTGCCTGGAAGGAAGCAGTAGGGAGCTGTGATAGGGCATCAACTGGTCTATTCTCCTTGCCCAGACTGCAGTCAATTTCAAAGTCGTAGCCCAATTAGTGTGGATGGTCTGTTTTAACAGGGTTTTGAGGAGCTGATGATAAGTTAGAATGGTAAATTTCGTGCCCAAAAGATACTGTCGCCATTTTTTGACAGCCTATAAAATGGCACAGAGTTTCCTGATGTAGGTGGAGGCCGTTTGCAGTCTGGGACAGAGTTGTCGACTGAAAAAAGCAATAGGATATCCGACTTGTATTAAGACAACTCCGATACCCTCTCCCAACGCATCAGTTTGAACAAATGGTTGGGCGAAATCTGGCAGTGCCAACACTGGTGTGTCAATTAGAGCAGTTTTGAGGGCCTAAAAAACCCTCGTGGCCTCCTGGGACCATATGAAGGCACCCTTCCGCAAGAGTTGGGTGAGAGGCGCTGCAATTTGAGCGTAGCGAGCCACAAACCGCTAGTAGTATCCAGCTAATCCCAAGAATCCCCTTAACTGGTTGATTTTGGTTGGGGCGGGCCAATTTTGCACAGCTTTAATTTTAGTGGGATCTACTGCGATCCCCACTTCTGAAACAATGTGGCCCAGATATGCCATTGAAGTTTGCCCGAACTCGCATTTAGACTGTTTGGCGTAGAGAGAATGTTCCCGTAAAATCTGTAGCGTGCGCGAAAGGTGTTTACAATGCAACTCCTAGGAGGGACTGTAAACTAGTATATCATCAAAGAACACCAGCGCAAATTTCCGAAGGACTGGGTGAAAAATAGAGTTCATCTCAACTGAAATGTGGAAGGTGCATTAGAAAGGCCGAAGGGTATTACCAAGAACTCATAATGGCTTTCATGTGTTCGGAAAGCTGTTTTATGAACATTCGCGGCATGTACTCGCAGTTAATGATACCCGGCGCACAAATCCAGCTTGGAAAACACGCGAGCACCATGCAGTTCATCAAATAATTCATCCACAGTAGGAATGGGGAAGCGATCTCTAATTATAAGTGCGTTGAGGGCTCGGTAATCGACGTAGAACCTCTAGGTTCCATCCTTCTTCTTAACCAACAACACTGGAGAAGAAAAAGGCTAGTACTTGATTGAATAATACCCTCATCCAACATTTCTTGAATTAGCCTCTCCATTTCGGCCTTTTGAAAATGGGAGTATCGATACGGTCAAACATTCACTGGCGAAGTATTAGGTTTCAAAGGAATTCTGTGATCCGTGGAACGATGGGGGGCACCTCGGGGAATGGCAAAAACACCGGCATAGGACGAGAGGATGTTGTTGAGGGTTGTAGAAATTTGTGGAGGGGCACTCAAGGGAAGCTGGATGGTGGGACAAGAAGGGACTGGCTGATTTTGTAGGGGAGGTTCTTGAGCAGGAAGGATGGTTAACTGGAAGTAAGAAACGACAAATTAAGTAGGGTCTCTTCTCCTCAATTGGCCCAATGTCATAGTGGCCACAGAAGCTGATGGCATGCCTTGTAGGGTGAGCTTAGTCCCGGTATGATCAAAACTCATCCATAGGGCCTGGTAGTCGAAGAGCACGGGGCCAATTGATGCAAGCCACTGGACTCCAAAGATAATGTTAGACCCATAAATCGGAAGCAGATATAAATCAACACTGAAATTGGCCTTGTCCAATATGATCTGGACCTTGGTACACAGCCCTTCACATTTCAGTAAGTCCCCATTGCCCATAGTGATGTTGAGATGATGAAAAGGCTCTATGGGAAGTCCGAAATATTTGACCATACAGGTATACAAGAAATTATGAGTAGATCCACTATCAACAAGGATAACGAGTTGCCCTGATATTTGTCCCCCGCAAAGTAGGAGGCACAAAGTGGCCTTCAAGAGCATGTAATGAAATGGTGGGAGTCTAGTCAGGTCGTGGAACTGAGGATTCAGTCTCCGGGAGTGGGTTGTCAGTATCCTCCGGTTTAACAAAGTCCATCTCCAGGCTTTGGACTCCTGGAAAATTACTCCCATCATCCTCCGTGATCATGCATAAGAATTGTAGGAGTTTGCAGCGATGTCCTGGTGCAAACTTTTCATCACAATTAAAGCATAAACCACAGCTCTTACGGGAAGCTATTTCAGCAGGTGTCAAGCGTTTTATTGGTAGAGCAGGGATAGGGGTTTTAGCCACTGTGGTAACAGTATGTCCAGAGGGTTTGGGAAGGGGCAACCAGGAAGAACTCATTCAACTAGCATTCATCTTTTCCTCTACCAACTTGGCCATACCGATAGCGTTTAGCAAGGTCATGGGTTTTAAGGGTAGGAGCTCCCTCCGGATATCATCCCGGAGGCCTGAGATAAAGCAGCTCAATAGATTAGTGGTTGACAAACCTGGCGTGCGTGTAGAAATAGATTCGAACTCGGCCATATAAGTAGCGACGGTTGTAATCTGTCTCAACTTGTAAATAATGGCTTCAAGATTCATATAGGAAGAGGGACCGAAGCGGAGTTCAAGGTCCTTGGTGAAAATCTCCGAGGTGAATAGATGGCGTGTCGCATGCATCTACTGGTACCATTGAAAGGCCGCTCCAGACATATAGAAGGCCACAACAGTTAGTTTTTGTTTTGACGGTGTTCCATGGTACAGGAAAAACCGCTCAATCTAGAACAACCAGCTGATGATATTTTCTCTAGTAAAAAATGAAATTTCCAACTTGGGTAAACGAACCTATGTCTCAAGTGGCGAAGCTAAGACTATGGGTAGTGTTTGAGTGGATGGATGTGAGAGAACTGTAGGTGAGGGTGCGAACGAAGTCAGTGTAGATAGCAAAGGGGGATTTGAAGGAAACATGGTTTGTTGTTTTAGCCGAGATAGGGTTTGTCGCATTTTAGAGAGAGAGTGTTGGACCTCAATTAAGGGCTGGTGGAAGTGTTTTGTGGTCGTCGGAATAGTATCGAACCGATCCGCATGTTGATGGACAGTACCTACGACGTCCCTTAGCTCCTGTGCCATGCCAGCAATGGACTCTTTGAGTGCTCTATATCTGGTTGTCATTCCCTCCACCATTGTCTCAATGAAAGCACCAAAATATTGCGATCGTTCCAATAGTCAAGCTGTGATAACAGCAATCTGCCACCACAAACTACAATCGGCACAAGAAATTGACAGGGAAGGGGGAGTTCAGACAGAGGGATGCAGGGAGACAGAGGAGACAGGGAGAAGAGAAGGGAAATAGCAAGAGGAGAAGATTCAAGAATAAGGAAAGTAGGAAAATATCTTCGGCTCTCATTATACCAGTGTCAGAAACTATATATGGGAAATGGGTAAAGGGGTAAACGGGAAAACAGAAACGAAAACGGGAACGGGGAAGCCGCCCACGTGCATTAACAAAGTAAACAGACGAAATATGCGGTAACAAATAAAACAAAAATTAAACAGAAAACTAATGATAAACTATATGCAGTAACTGCTCAACTGCTCCCCACGTGCAAGTATATGAAGTATATGCCGTATATGAAGTATGTGCAAGTGTGTGTGATGGAAAATCTTAGAGAAAGTTACGAAATCGTCGGGGCGGCTGGATTGTGTGGGTACTTCTTCTCAGCCTCGGATAATCAGCAGGTGCGGAAATAGTGTCGGTAATGAAACCAGTAACATGCATTCTTCTTCAGAAACAGCCTCACTCCTCGAAAATCAATATCAATCAGCCTCAATCGTCTCTTTCCTAGGTGTTTCTGTGCTGGGCATCTCCGACAGCCAAGCAGCAATATGAACTGGTGGCTATAAAACCTGAGGTTTCACTCCCATTATAACAAATAATTTGACATCCATAAGAATCACTTTCATCCTAATGTCATTTGTGTTGATTCAGATTCATTTTCAGTTATCATCCTCAGAAGCTAAAAGCAGTTTGATAATGTTGACATTAGAAGCAAACCCCAGCTCTAAAATCACTGACATCGACAGTGAGTGCCAACCATTCTTGCGGTTCATGTTCTTCTCACATTTTCATGATCACAGCTTCAAATTTTGGATGTCAATGCCAAATAAAAGCCCTTAACACTTTGAAACTCAAGCATTACCACTACCTTTCATTGCGCATAAACCTGTGGTTTATGCCTAGTTATCAGTCAATTTAACTATGCAAATATTCATACCTTGACAATATGACTCTTGTCTCGGCCACGAGTTGTTCAAATCTGGATACAACACTCGCACTGCCAGAGGATGAAGTTGGGTAATTCAACCTAGAATCATCAGGTATGAGGTACTCCACCCAGTGACAAGGCCTCCCCATGCTCATGAAAATGTTGAGTATTTGCATGATAGTTTCTTGAAGCATTGTGGTGTCGAATGCATCTCTCAGTTGCTTACTGCACAAGAATAGTGCCCAAAAAGTCAGCAACTATACAATAACTTCAACATAATTTAATGTTACAATTCTGTTCCAATATGTTTATTGTGTAAAACTTGTGAAAAAATTAAAAAAATTAAATGTAAAATTCTGTTACATTTGGTTATTAGGACAGAAAAATAATGTATAACTAAGTAAATTATCTAAATATATTGTGGGTCAAGTTGAAAAAATTTGGATTTCCTCAATTTTTTGTTAAAGCAAGCAAATAGCACATTTAACATGTTTCCACTATTTTACTTCTCAGAGATTCCCACAATTTTGTTCTACAGTTTTCCTTAATAAAATTTAAAACAAATGCAGTGCATGAGTCAATTATAAAATATAAATCTCCTAAAAGAAGCTATTCTGTGCCATTCTACTGTATGCAAATCTTGGGCTTTAAACATTTTCTACATCTGACTGTCCCAACTTATTCAGGAGTCTGCTCTGATGCACCCACGGCTTCAAAGGATTATTGCTAATATTGCTTAGAGTATTAGAGAATAATAAAATTCACCTTCTTAGAGATTCTGTTGCTGCAGCCTGCATGTCATTAATTAAAGTAGGCAAGCCAGAACTGGCTAAGAAATCTGAGCTTCCCAAGAAATTCTGTTCGTCCTCATGGTTGATGGGATTTGCATCCTCCTGTATACATATTAACAATTACCTCCAGGTAAGAAGACTATTACAACAAGTCTTTTTAATTACTAATCACTTGGTTGGGGGAAGGAGGAGACAATAGAGAGAAAGAAGCAAAGAAGAGGAAAAATATTACAATGCATGCAACTATTTAGACATGTGCAGCAATGGACACCACGGCCATTGCTTAAGGTATGTAGGTAATGCAACAATTTAAAACTATGGCACACATATCAATAATATATTAGCTGCCTGTGACATCACCTTATCGACTGAAGAATGTCCAATGGAAATTCTGCAGGAGTTAATCCTTCCAATTATAGGAACAAAGGAAAAAAATATGAGCACCCATTTCAAGAAGGGAGAAATCTCCAAATATACTACTCAGATAAGTTTTTCCATCTCCTATTCTCTTTCCCTCATTCCCTATTTATAGGATACTAAATGTATTTCCTACCCACTTGCAGAATTATTCTTGTAGGAAATAAAAGTTAAAGAAACTCATAGTGATTGGCTGCTGGAATTGATTCCCATCTGAACTGATTTGCAATGACCCATATGCCATGTCAACTTCCCTCATGTGTCTAATGTGTGCATTATTTGAATGGCTGAGATCCTTTTCATCTGGACAGTTCCTCTCATGCCATCTGTTCCCTTTTCTGGAACCTTCTGTGCTCCTTCACGTGCCTTAGACCTCTGAGCTTTTTTGGATAACATCCATCATATGCCTTGGCAGACTATTGGTGGGTGGGAGCAGCCCCCATGGATTAGACAGTCCTTATTATGCCACTCCATTTTCTTATGCTCTTTACTCTGCCCTTTGCCACTCAGCTCTGTTGTTGCCTTCCCCGTGCAAGATCGTTGTTTTCCTCTTCGTCCGAAGCTTTTTTAACTTATTTTCTATTATTATTATTTTTGTTGTTGTTGTTATTGTTGTTATATTTCTTTTTATCTACAAAAAAACGAATGGTTACATTGACAACCATAACACTTAGAATAGAAAGATGCCATTTGTCAGAGAGAACAGTGTCACTCAAAATAGAACAGTCAACCAAGCAAAACTAATCATATGAAATTACCTTAGCCAAGTAAAATGATCAACTTAAGCATTTCTATACATAACAAATAAGACAATGAAATTATTTCTAGAGCAGTAACTTGAGCTCATATTACTTTGTGCTCTATTACACAGAAAGATCTTTCCTGCACTATCAAGCAAATGCATATATAATTACCAAAAGGGGAAAAAAAAGAAAATGCATACAATTACTTTCCAAGTGGAAGAAAAGGAATGACTTCGTGAAATTAATGTCTTCTTCATTGACAGGCAGGAGAGAGGTACACTGTTTAAAATAAAATTTTATATATGGACTTCCAGGAAAAGAGAAGAAAAAAACAGGAATCATTGTGATTCCCTAATGTATTATTTATTCCATAAAATGGAAAAAGGGGTGCCGACAACTCTGGATTGCCGATTGCACAAAAACAGTTCCTGTGCACCGTAATTCATAACACACCAGTACGGAATCTAAATGCCATGTATGGGATTGAGGAAGTCTGAAAATTTTTTTTTTTTAATTGAGGCTAATACAAACTACCTACATATATGAATCTGACTGAATTATATACCAAAGAGGAAATTGCTTACCAACAATTCCTGGCATTTAAATAAAACACCAAAAAGCAATAATGCAAACGAGCTACCTATACAAACCACTTTGAGGCAGTCTGAAGAGAACTTTTTGTAAAAGACAACAAAAGTTCCATCCAAGACAAGACTAAGTTGGGGTTGGCTCAACTGCAATTTAGTCCCCCCTAAACCTCTTCCGTTGAATACCATATAATTTCCTCCCCCAAGATGAGCCAGAAGATCGGCAGAGGACTGAGAGAAAAAACGCTTGTTTTTAAGCATTTTTCTTCTGAGCCACTACCAAGTTGCAAGCTCTTGCACTTTGAACCCATTGAATTCCCATAAGGGTCCAATCTGAAGACTACATGGTGCCTTGAACACCTTGTAGTGCAAGAAGAGAAGACTAGCAATGTCACTAGTCATGTTGCAAAGATCACAGCAGTGAGCAAAAGAAAAACCCCCTCTTCTGCCAATTATCAGGTATCAAATTGCACAACCAAGCCGCTTCCCAAGCAAAAATAAGAACTAGTAAAAGAGCTAGCAGAGGAACTTGAAGCAATGGAGATGACTTCATTAGGATGTCATCCTATCGATCTCCCTTAAAGTTTCAAATCCCTGAACTTAATAAGTTTGATGGAACTAGCAATCATATTCTCCAAGTCAAAAGGCATGCAAGAGCAATGTCACCGTGTCAATGAGAACCCACTATGCTCAAATGCTCTGTCAAACATTCAGTGGAGCTACCCTCAAATAGTTCCTATCCTTCACAAATCTAACGTCAAAACAGGGGAAAATGTCTAGATCTGCTTAATTACACAATATTGTCATAACAATAAGATAGACGTCACTTTATAAGACCTGGAAAACAGAACGCAGCAAAAAAGATAACCTAGCAGATTTCCAAACTGAAATGTTTTTGCCCATTTATAGCCATCGAGCTTTTCAGCATGGGTTAGAGTCCATTCAAGTGCAAATGTTGGATGACTACTGAAACCCTAATCAGCTGCAGAAAAGTGAAGCGCTGACTACTTAATAACTTATTTTTGGAGCTGACATTATATGCTTCTTCAACCCTCTTGACAAACACGTGAGAAGGTCAGTCTGATACAGAGAAGGAAAGGAGGATATAGTGCCTTTTAATGAAACATAGAAATAGCTAGACTAAGGATCTAGAACTTTAATTTAAAGTGACTCACAAAACTGATAAGTCACAATGCACAGCAAAAATAAAGATGTGCCAATGGGAATCATGGCACACATGGAGATAAAAAGAGAATTACAATTGAACAAACACCTACAGACAATAGATTCATACACCAAATAAAGCAGCTGAACAAAGCAAAATAACTCTTACAAGCAGGTGAGAGCCATCAAAACCCCTTGCAATATCAATGTACAGGTGTCTACCCAATATGTTCACTTGTACCCTAATATATAAGCTTAATATTGTCATTGCCCATAGTGACAGCACCAATCTTGTAAAACCTGATGAAAAAACCATTTCACTCATAAATTCAAAGCAAATTGTCCATAGTGAGAACCATGTAAGAGATAACAGTTCTTAGAGAAGGCTACATACTTAGTACTTTAAGTCTATCCCATAATTCAAGTTTCTCTACAGATGTCAACGCAGTTGGATGATCCTTCCCTTGCTGCAGCCTCTCTGTCAATGTTGAAAGGTCCAACTCTTCTGCTACCCTACTGCTCAAATAGTTCATTGCATGAGGCAATGTTGTGGTGTCAGCTATTCTTTGGATGGTCTCAAAATGCTGTTGCATTCTATCAAGTTCAAGAATAAGAGCAAGAATGTAAAAACAAAATGACCAATATTCTGAACAGACATTAAGAAAGAAGCAACAACATTCAATTTATCTTAACTGAGCCTTAATGCTTTCATCATTTTCCTGCTTCTTTACAAGCTGTTTCTCCAATTCAAGGAACTGACGTTTGTGAGCAGAATACAACTTATACATAATATATCCCCCGCCTAGAACTCCCAATGTAACAAAAACCTTCCTCTTGTGCCTTCTCCAAAAGTCCCTACTCAATGAAAAATGTACCATGTTTATAGCAGGTAAAGAAAGCATGAAAAAACAAAAAAATACTAGATATGCAGATATTATTTGATATATAGTAGTAACAAGAAGTCATAAAAATGAGCTCCCCTTTAAAGGCTCTATCATTTTTTATCCCAAACATCCTTGTACTATATTTGAATGTTTAGCAAACATGAAAAAACAATTATTTCTTCCAGGAAATGCAGAAAACATCATGCACAATTTGATTTGAAGGAATTGAGAGAAGCAACAAGGAAAAGGAAGGAAAGAATTTTCCATGTTTGGTGTATATAAGCATAAGAGATATGGAAGAAACACCTTTTGCTTTCCATCCAATTCAGTAAAAGAAAGGAAGCAAATATACCTATTTTTGAAGTTTCCAAATATCTACTTTATGAGCAACTGACTCAGTACCGACCAATAAAAAAAACCTGAGAAGAAAGCATTTTGCCCTCCAAGACAAAATCAGACATCAAGCTTTGTTGTATCCTTAGTTAAAAAAAAAAGAAAAAGAACCCAGTTGTCCGCTGAGAATTCTGCTGGATCCATCAACTCATCCTGTTCCTCTCTGATTTATTTTCGGCTACCAGCCTACTACAGTAACTAACCTTCTTTTTTTTTTGTGTGTTTCTCTTAGACATAATGGATTCTTGTGTGAATAACAAAAATCCTTACCACCTATGATAAAAAAACCACAATTGCTTTTATATTGTCGTGGTCTTCCCTCTGTGTGAACATTCTTACTACTTCTTTATTGCCTTATCAAGACAAAATGAAAATAAGAGGGTGGCCCAATACATGAGCTTTCCCACATCTAGGCTCACGGAGGTAATCTAATATTGGCTGTTTCTATCACTCAAAACTCATAACCTCCTGATCATAACAGAGCAACTTCATACTAACGCCAATAATTAACCTCCTTGAGAAAGAGTCACAATGTTGCAAGAATGAAAAACAACAAAAGGATTTATAGCTTTATAATTTATATTTTTCCATAAAAAACCACTTGTATCCGTACAAAATGTTGTGGTTCTTCCCTCTGTGTGAACATTCTTACTACTTCTTTCTTGCCTTATCAAGACAAAATGAAAATAAAATGGTGGACCAATACATGCACTTTCCCACGTCTAGGCTCTGGGGGGATCTAGCACTGGCTGTTTCTAGCACTCAAGATTCATAACCACCTGATCACGACAGAGCAACCTTACAGCTATGCCAATGATTAACCTTCTTGAGAAAGAGTCATAATGTTGCAAAAATGAAAAACAACAAAAGGATTTATAGCTTTATAATTTATATTTTTCCAGAAAAAAACCAATTGTATACCATGTTCCACATTTGGTACAAAGTGTACAAAATGTTGTGGTTCTTAATACCAGACAAACTGGTAACCATACTTCATATATACGTGAAATATGAAAATTTTATTTTCTTCTCTGGATCTAGTTTAACATAAACGTATTTGCATAGATGAATTTCCAGCTATGGAAAATAAATAAATTTGGAAGAACGAGACAAATACTGATAGGATAATAAGAATGGAACTCAGAATAATGATCCGCTATCTTGCAAAAGCTTGTGACTAATGAGATGATGCGTCTTGGGATACAACAAACATACTTAATAGGAATCAAAAAGTTAAAACCACATTGGATATGATGGATTATCCAAAAAAAGAATTTCCGGTTACTCTCATCTTTGTTAGCTGATCATAATAATGTTGGGGCAGATTATCTTCAATGTCTTGAAGGCAAACAGGCCAGGCTATTTTACTGGTTTGGCTGGGGCTATCTGATTGGTAACTTTTCGAGTTAATTTATCTTCTTTCACTTATTCCTTGTGCTACATTCTTTGCTGCTGGTGTTATGTGGACACACGATAAAAATGGGTTTTCCAAATTGCTTCATTTACTCCATTATTAGGGCATTGTTTTCGTCTTGTCAAAGGTGATTTGGAACTCTAAAGTGTCTTTTCTTTCTTGGGAATTGCACAGGAACTTATTTTTCATATTGGACTGCCTTCAAAATTTTTTTTTTTTTTTTTTTTTGGTAAGTAAGTATTTTAAAAACTGTGTTAAGGGTAAGCTTTTTATAGTGACTGGCCCCACCGCACACGCGGCCCCATAACCCAGAAATCCCTTGCGGGAATTTTTTGGGAGGCACAGTTCCAGTTGGTGCTTCCGCGGGGGATCGAACCTGGGTGGGGGAGGCACACTTCCGTGTGTTTAACCACCAGGGCGAACGTCGCTTCGGCCCTCCGAAAAAATACAGACGCACTCCGGAAGCACTCCGTCGAAAGAGATGAATCATGATAAGGGGACCCCATGCACTCCGGAGCACAAACAAACTTACTCCGCCCAAAGTGATAACAGTCATTTCGTCAAAATTGAGAAAACAAAAAACACTCCGTGTTTAAAAACAAAAGCACTCCATCTTTCAGGAAGTTTTTTTTTTTTTGGAAAGGCCATTCCGGCCTTTAAGAGGACAAAAAATTTGCACATCGGGTAAAGCGATAACATAATTCTGGCAAAAACCCCAGAAAAAATGGATAAAAAAAAATACGCCGGCCTTTGAGGGCTCCGGAATCGACAAAAAGTCGCTCCGTCTTTAAAGACATAAAGCACTTCAGCCTGTAGGAATTTTTTTTTTTTTGGATAAAAGCGTCCGGAAAAGGAAACGAGTCCACTCCGACATGTACAATGACAAAAGGGGACTCCGAATAAAGGGCTCCGGACAAAGAACAGATTCACTCCGTCCAAGGATAGCGGAAAAACGCTCCGTCCATTAACACGCTCCGTCCAGCAAAAAACACTTCGATTATTTATTTATTTATTTATTTTTTTTATAAAACGCAGAAACGCCAGGAAAGAAAGGCACTCCGTCCTCAGTGCAGCTCGCTTGAACTAGGAATGTTCCACCTTTCCAGAATCTGCCTGTCCTGCACAGTAACGGCACAATGGGATGCCTCGATCTTCCCCCGGACTGCCACAGAAATCTGGGTAACTATTTGGGTTTCGTTTAGTGCCATCGTATCCTTAAACCTGCGATGATTCCTCTCTTTCCAGATAAAATAGACGGAAGTAGCAAGGGTGAGACGAAATGAGAATGCTTTGAGGTTTTTACCCTTCCATCGTTTTGTTGCCCACGAGATGTTTGAATTCCAATTATGGTGAGGCCAGCTACACCCCGCCTTATGGCGCATTTGACGCCAGTCCGAC